>JAQFYM010000842.1:0-47358 GCA_034694785.1 Agrenia bidenticulata | reverse complement strand
ATTTAATACAAATCAAAACGGATTTAATTCTAATCACAAATTAAATGCAGTTGTAATAAAAAGTTAATTGGGATTGCCTTTCCTGCATTTAGTAGATAAGTGATGGAGGGCTTGATTGTTGACTCTTGATTGTTGATGGACACATGAGATTGGAGTATGAAAAGTTGGCAGTGGTGGTTCTCCTTGTTGTTGGAGATGGGACTTGGGGCTGAAGTCCGTTTAACATTCAGCTAATAAATAACAATTAAATATAAATCCCATTTAAACAAGGTGCAATTAGATTCTTATTAGATTGTGGGCATTTAAAGTTTAGAGCTTGTGAAGCCCTGTTGAAGATTAGCTGGACGTGACCTCAGAGGTCATCATGGATTTAGTGTGTGTCTCTATGATTATCGGCGGTGGGATGTTTTGTTTCCATGTTGTGGTTTGTTAAAAGGTTAGGGTAGGTTAGTTCCTTAAATTGTTGTTGTTGTTGTGATGGGTAGGATATTGGGTTAATTAAGGGAATCAGTGAACTTTATGGTTGTTGTTTTGTTGGTGGCAGTGGTGGTTTAGTCGAGGGGGTTTTTGGTCAATTGGATTTTTTTATGATCTTTCATGTTGGGGAGGGGGGTATTTTGTAATGTGGATTAAGAAAGGAGGGCTTATCTTTAATGCGAATCTTTTTGTGAGTGCCAGCATGGGTGATTTTAATTGGGAAATACCCAAGTTGGTGGTGGTGGTCATCTGTGACCCGATTCAACTCAAATTATTAAATTAAGCGTTTTAAATGTTTTTTAAGTCTGTTCGAAAAGTTAATGAGGATTATGTTTCTCACTTTTGTTATTACGATTACGAGTGGAAAAAAAATGACCTCAATTTCCTCTGCAGGGTTTCAGTTTTTTTTTGCCACTTTTTTTAGCAAAATTTTTTTTTATAGAATCGTTGAAGGATTGATTTTTCCGTTGAGTTGGAGATTTCGTGGAGATTGCCATGTTTTTTAATTGCTCAAGGGCCATAAGGGATTTTAATTATCTTATTAAACCTCTCGACAAGTTTTTTGAAAGCTTTCGATCCGCTCAAGTTGAGTACTTGAGGTTTGACAGCTAAGAAATTAAGTCTGCATTCTCCGTCATAATATTTTTGAACATGTTGGCTTTTGATAATAAAAATCCCCAACTTAATTAAATCAATACTAATGAAGAATGGACTCTTGTATTTGCAGTGCAACGAATGGCCGGTGGGTCAGGAGGTCCAAGCCCCCCAGGATCTCACCCCGGGTCAAACCCTCACCCTCAAGTATGCCGGCCCCATTTCCACCACCCGCCCCCTCTCCACCACCCCTGGCTCCAAAGCTCAGCCGGCCCTGGAGGCATGGGGGACAAGTACCCCTCAGCCTGGTCCCACCACCTCTCCTCCTCCGGCGGCTCCGGCGGCCCCGGCTCCTTCATCCCCTCTCACAAGTCTAACAATCCAGCGAACGCGAGCTCCCACCCTCACCACGCCCATCACAACTCCATCTTCCCCTTCCCCCCTACCCCTCCGAAGGACACGACGCCGGAGACAATAACCCCCTCCTCGGGTCACCAAGACTTGTACAGCAACTCTAACCGGTGTGATGATGATATTAAGCCGGGCGGGCAGGGCGGACAAGGACAAGGCGGCTTGCTCTCCATACCCGGCAACCCGGGCAACGGGGGCTCCAAGCCCAATCGAGAAGGTAGTTCAAATAATAACAACTACGGAGGGGGCAGTGGGGCTTCGAGTGTAGGGAGCAATAGCTCTAATAGTGACTTCTACCATAATAATAATAATAATAATAACAATAATAATAATACTAGTAATAATAATAATAATAACTCAGAGCTACACCACCCCCAAAACCACCACCACCCTTATTTCCCCGCCTCCGCCCACCAACACTTTCTATTTCATAAGACCTCCAGCCCCAGTCATGGGCTTAGCAGTAGTGGTATTGGTAATGGAGGGTCATCTGGTGGGGGTGGTGGCCCTCCCTCAGCCCTCAGTTATAGTTCCAATAATTCATCATCTACCAATATGACGAGTAGTAATCATAAGAGTGGGGGGGGCAACTCGCAGAGAAATAAAAGTCGATCCAGTGCCGGTAAGCTCAATTATCAATTATCAAAATTCATTCATCTTCCCTCTTTCAAAAAATTTCCAATTACAAACACAATTTCAAAAAAAAACTAACAATTTTCTATCTCTCTGTCTTAAAATGTCTGAAAAAAAAATCAGGGAAAAATCCAAAGAAAATGGCTAGAATTTTAACTGAGCTTTTCGATTAACATTTTTTTTAACGCTGCTAACTTCTTCAGCGATGCTGGACTCGGTAGCAGAGGAGGCTGCCGAGGGTCAGTCGTCCTACAACAATACGGGCCTTCGTTGGGATCATGGTGACGGTAATTATAATTAACCTACCTCACTTAATTGCAATTAACTTGGCTAACTAACGACTGTTATTTCTCTTGCGGGTTTCTCTCTCCCTCCCTCTCTACCGAAAAGAGGATCTTTCGCTTGTGATTCTGTATGTAAAGAGCTTATAGTTTAGTGTGGAGTAGTGAGTTGAGTGTTTGACACTGTTGACCCCTTGTCCCTCAAGGTCACTCTCTTCGCTTTGTGAGGGAGGCGAAGGTTGTGGCTGTTGGGAAGTGTGTGAAAAAAGTAGGGCGAGTTTAGCTGGACAGAGAGGTGTCCTTTGGAGTTGTAACGACTTTATAACAAGGCTGACTCCTCCCCCTTTTCGTTTAATGTCTCTTGGAATGTGTGGGAATCCTTTGCTCAACTCTCGGCAACAATTAGCAAGAGTGCAAAGTTGATATTCCCATCTTATTAACCAGCTTTGGAGGTGTTTAGCAATTAATTGGGATTTTATTACGACTATTTAATCAGAGTAGATATCCTCTATGCACTTTTACACTCCAAAAACCACCACTGCCAGAGTTTCTATGGAATAATAAGCAATGAAATAGTAAGATAGCTTCTGGGGCTTTTGGTTTGGTAGTGGGGGTCTCTTTTTCTGAGCTTATTAACTCTATCTCAAGTGTGTAGGATTTTTATTCACTTTATTAGCCCATAAAATGTCCGTTGTGGTATTTTTTTTTTAAATAGAAAAATCTTCCAGTTAATTTCTTTCTCGCCGAGTTTCATGTTTTGTGAAGGAGGATTTAGTTTCATTATAATTGCAGTTAAGAGAAGATTGTAATTATAATGTTTTTGTGTTGTTATCCAAGGATTTTTAATTGGAGATGCTCTGGAGGGTTTTTTTCAAGATAATACTTGGGGCTGAAATTGCCTCTTGTGAGGGAGATTTAGTGCCACGGGGACTTTTTTATGGGTTGATATTATATTGTCTGTTATTTATTTTAGGATGTCATGATGTGGTTCGTGTATTTAGTTGTGTAAATGTATTTTGGACAGTTGACATGATTGACAGTTATAATATTTGTGTGTTTTTTTATGTGTAGAAGGTCGAGAATGTGTGAACTGCGGCGCGACGTCAACCCCCCTTTGGCGAAGGGACGGGACGGGTCACTACCTTTGCAACGCTTGTGGTCTCTATTACAAAATGAATGGACAGAACCGACCTCTCATCAAGCCAAAGCGGCGACTTGTAAGTACCCTCTCTTTTCATCCCTTAATTTAATTAAAACTCACCTAATTAAGGTTAAAATAGTTAGCTAAATATCGAAAATCCATCCATCCAAAATTCGTGTAGTGTCCACGATTAAACCTGGCGCTCACTACCACCCACTCAATGTCAAAGTTGCACAATGCCCCAAATGTTATAAAAAGCGCATTTCTGACCTACCCAGTTAACCTGCAACCAATTTAATGTAACGCAATTTAAAAAAGGGACAAATCTCTGAGTTTTCAAGCTCGTGCGATGAACCAATTACCCCTTGCCGTTAGTGTTTAAAATCCTTGTAATTAAAAGCCAACTCCTTGTTAAAAGATGCAAGTCTAAAAAGTGTTGAGAAGGTGTTTTTGAGAGTTTCTCAATGAATGACTAAGCACGAAGGGAATAACATCCTCTCTGTTTCCCTTCTTCTTTGAGAATAAATGTAATCTCCATGTGAGAATAAAAAAAATAAGACAAGATGTAGTTTTTGAATGCAGAAATTGCACACACTGGCTAAAAGGGAGAGAAGGTTTGTTAATTAAAAATTCAAGTCAGGAGTAACCTCCAGTAATTAAGTTAAAAGCTGCTCCTTGGTAAGCAAACCGTAAAGAGGATACACACTCTGTTTTTTTTCATTCTCCAAAAAGTCGAAGCATTTGGTGGAAAAGCAGGTCGGGTTCCAGTTCAGTTCCTTAGCAAATGTTAAAATTATGTGCACTCTTCCTCTTGGCTCTTTGATAAGGTGGAGGTGGGTTTTTTTTACTAGTTCTTGTTGTACTACACACTATCTATGAATAATATAATATTATTAATGTTGGTGTAATGTTATAAGAGTTGAATTGACGTTTCTCATTCATAATAGAAGGTGTATGGTAGCATAAGTGGTCTGGATTGTTTATTCACAATTGGACTTTGTGTTTTTACAAGGGGCTGTCCATTCATTTCCCCTGGAGAATTTTAAAAAGTACTTTTTGACCGTTTTGGATCATTTTTTGGGGATTTTGGACTCAACTATTGTTTTTGGTGCGGATTTTGGGCTCAACTATAGTTTTTAGCACATTTTGGGCCGGTTTTTTTATCCAAAATTTATTTCAACTTAGTGTATGCTAAAATAAAATTGAGACTGCTGTCAACATTGCAAAAATTCAATTTCATTTTTGGCCTTTTGAACTCCCCCTTAAAATTTTGAATTTTGAGATTGATTTTATTTCTTATGTTTAAAATGGTCTAAAAATAAAGTTAAAAATCCAATTTTTGCCTCTAATTTCGGGTTAAAAATCCTTGTGTGTATTTTGAACACAATGTATGGAGAGGGTTAATCATAATCGTCCGAGCTAAGAGGTTTTCTTCTCTCTCGAGTTTATCTAGATAATAGGATATGAGTTATAAACGGGTTTTGCTTTTCGTGGATTCCTCTCAAAAACTTGTAATTATTTCCGGTCTCCTCTTATCCAGTTCATGTCCAATGTGTTGAACGTGTTCACTCGTCTTCCCTCGTCCTCGTCATACTTTCCAAAACCCTATCTCTTAACGAAGCCCGTGGTGGCCGTTCTGTTACGACTCCTTTCAAAACGAGTGGTAGAAAAAAAATCATGAATTTTTCGACACACCATATTGCATCCTTCGTCTTATACGTTCCAATGTGGAATGATTATCATGATGAGCACCTCTCTTGGATATTGATACACTTTAAACACTTTTCGACTCCACCACCGGTCTTAGGACCAGCAGGAGATTTTTTTTTTAAATTCACTCTACCAATGGAACTAGAATGGAAAAAAATCATATGGGCCATGCTCGGTGAACAGAGAGGATCATGGGATTCAGATGTGGCGAAATTGCACGCCAAGGCCTTAACAAAAGGGGAGAATGTGGACAGTGAGGAGTGTCCATACATTTTACGGGGGCTAATGGCCGTTTTTTGCACGTTTTTGGGGGATCCGGGTATTAGGAAAGTAGCTTTTAAGGCGAAGGGTTGGATTTTAATTTATTCATAAATAATAGGGAGTAAGGCCGTAGTGGTGGATGAGCCCTTGATAATAAAAAGGACTTTGGCCCTTTGATAAATATAAATGTGGAAGACGGATGTCCATGTAAGTTGGAAGTTGGAGGTTGGACTGAGTTACTTAGACTTGACGTATTATGTATTAAAAAAGGTGGATGATAGCTCGTAGAATTTATAGCACAAGCTTCTATTAATATTAAGAGTTGTGGTTCACAGGCCGACGTGACTCACTTGAGAGACTTGGCCCAACTACCTTGAGCCTTGAGAGACTTTGAGACAGTGGGGGCAATTCATAGTAATAATAATAATAATAGTAATAATAAGCAAAAAGTGTTAAGCTATTAAAACTCGTTTTTTTGTATCAACTCTGATAATTCCCCTGCCTCTCTCATTTAAAAAGAGAGCATAGGAATAATGATGAATCTATATTAAATTGTGTATTCCTCATATTAATGTTAAAATATTAAACCCTTTCGGCCCATGTGGAAATCCATAGGAAGCAGGTCGCTAAAAAAAAAGCTGTCTAAACTTGAAAAGCCCAAAAGTGTTTATGACTTTGATGGGGAAAAAAGTGTGTTTAGGACCTCAAGGTATTTTACCAAGGAAGCTGCCCCCACTGACTTACTGCATTTGGCTACCGTGCTTTTTTTATTCTCTGCCTAAATACAAAAGGAGGGAAATTGATACAGTAAACCCGAGCTGGTTTCCTCTTTCCAGTTGTAAATCAATAAATTTAATGTACTTTTTTAAATACTTTTTAAATACTTTTTCAACTTCAGTTTTACAAGTCATGTCATCGTGACTGACCCCCACGGGTCAATCGATTGACCGATTTTACCCACTTCCCAACTTAAACTTTGTATTGACACAAGTCTAGCAAATTCCAAGTCAATTAGGTTTTAAGAGTCACATCGTGTAAATGGACAGACAGACAGACTGACAAACAGAATCGTGCGAAAAATCCGTTAAAAATGGCAAAGATATTTTTTGAAAACCCTTAGGGGCTTTTCAAGTTGAAAAAGTAGCTCAGAACTAATTGGTAATTAGTTGAACATGGTTTAAAAATCTTTTATGGATCATCAAGTAGAGTAGATTGGGAGGTTGGGTTTTTTTGGCCCAGTTTTTGGTTGTATATTGAAGGTTTTTAGGCCCTTTGTTGATTGAACAGTATTGTTTGGGAATTAATAATTTGGGAGGCTGAGAAATTGATTGACAGGGCATGCCGGGTTGGGTTCAGGGAGTTGAGTGTCCAATTTAGTGATGGATGTTCCCAATAATATGATTCTCAGGTGGAGGTGGCATAATGTTAATCCATTTTCATTCATTGTCAATATTTGTCTCCGTTTTTTCCCCCTGTCATGTGCTTTTTGGTGTATTTTCTTTTCTTATTATTTGACGTGTATGTCGAAGTTTATGGGATTATGTTAATTTCATGTGGAAAACCGCAAGAGTTTTAATTCAAATGTTAGGAGTAGTTTTTAGATTAATTCTCTAGACAGAGACTTGTTCCTTATTCCATTTTAATAGGGAGGTTTCGAGAGAGTAAGAAATCTAAGGATTCCCCCTCTAATCTTTCGTTAAAGTCACAATCTTTTAGTTTAACAAGCTGAGGTTTCGATACCGTGTTTTCTCGGGTCGCCCCAAACAGTAAAAAAAACAGCTGAAAAAACAGGCGGGAATTCAAATTGTAAAAAATAGTGTAGAGATTGAAATGTAATATTTTAGTTGATTGTACTCTAGCAAAACCTCTCTATTGTGGATCATTTTAATTACTGTCTAATCCCAAAAGCTGGTTTACGACGTTATAAATAATTGTAGCCAACAGTTAATTAACTTTACTGTTAAATCTTTCAAAAATCCATTTGAGCTGGAAAAGGAACATTCTTTAAGCCCAAACATTTTTATTTGATCAATAATCCCCACCACCCAATAAAAAAAATCTACTCGTCCACAATCCGAAAACAATTTCAATGTTTAATCAATCCCTTAGAAGGAAAAAAAACCCCAGCGTACCAAAAACACCAGGTAGACCTTGTTGGCCAAAACTAAAAAGCCCATTTGCAATTTTTTGTATCTCCAGCTGTTGCATAAATTATTAATAAAAAAATACTGAAAAATGAGTTGCCTAATTTTTTGGTAAAACGTTTCTGTAGAAATCCCCCACCGCTGCCGTCAGATAAAAACAAGCCCCGCCTCGGATCATGTAAACAAGTTTTTGGCTCAAACTTTTCCTCTCTCTCTCCGTCTCAAATTTCAAAAGTTGACAAGGCCTGGCTTATCTTATCTCAAGGGTGGATCATCATGTTTATTACGATGGGTGACACGGAGTATTTAAAACATTTAAAGCCTTTTAAAATTTAATACCCTGTCGACCTGGTCTTCTCCAACTTCCAACTATCCTCGTATGTCCACCAGGGTGTTTCTAAACTTGTACAGCTTCAAATTTTAATGACCCACCTACATGTGTAGCTCTTATCCCCATTTATATCAATGAAAACCCGGTTAAATATCGGGTAGATGCCAAAGTGTCTATTTATTACAGGGGGGTTGGCCCTGTAAAGTTTTTTTCTCGGAAAGTTTTGCTTTAAATTCCCAATATCCCTGCCCCCACCGACTACCACATGGGGGGATTTTCGGGAGCTGGGTGCGGGCTGTCGGGTTTTTCGGTCTTTTGGGAGGATGTTGTTATTATTAGAGAGGATGGTTTGGGGAGAGGAGGATTGGGCATAGCGGATGGATTTGGGAGATAAGGGCGTCTTATTCGGGGACAGCCCTTGTGTGTGCAATATTCATGAGGGAGAGGGATTGTCCAGAGAGATAAGCAGAGGCGGCTTGGGGATGTGTGTTTCTTAGCTTAGGTTCGGGACCTCAACGTCCTGGAGTGTCAAACAGGATGGGGCAGGTGAATAAGGAATGACGGGTCTTTTCGGGGACGAAACTATCGGAGATTATGGGATTATTTAAACTTTTTTTGCTGTTGGAAACTTGGGAGAAGATTTTAGTGGGTTTTTTGCAAGGGTGTCAGGTGTTGGGATTTTTTCGGGGATTTTATAATCGTTTTATGCAAGGGTTTTAAAGCGTGAACAGCTGATCTGGTTTTAAGTTTTCTTTGGAAATTGCGAGCAAGTTGGATGGGACAGATGAATAAGAAATGGAGGGTTTTTCGGGGCTAAGACTATCGGAGATTATCGGATATTTAGACTTTTGTTTTTTGAGTTAAAGAACTCGGGAGTTTTGTTTCTTTGCAAAGATTGAGCTGTCGGCTGTTTTAATTTTTCGGGTCGTGGTGATAGTTTTTAAAAGGATTTAAAAATATGCACAGCTGATTTGGTTTTAATTGACAATCTATTTTAATGACAATAACAATGACAATAATTCCAATAACAATTAAGTGTTAAAAATTCGTTTAAGCTCAAGGAGAAGAGGTAACTGTTTCGTGCCTTTGGGTGCCCCTATAATGTATGTAGATTTTAATCAAATGATTCCCCCGTGTAAGAAAAACCCACGCGGGTATCCATAACTTTTTTTTAACCGCAGTTCTAAATTCACAATAACTTGGATATAATAAAAATCCAACTACGTCAATACATCCCCCATATTCTAAAATAGTCCTAAAACCCATTTAACCCCCCCCCCCCCAATCCATGACAATAAAGTTTATAGAATTCTCCAGTCAGAAGCCCTCCCATTGAATCCAGGAGGACAAACAACAAGTCTTAAATATCCCGTTAGGGTGAATAATAAAATACGAAGAAAAAAAACCCGAATTCCCAAAGTCAACAGAATCCCGTGTTTTTTTAAATTGGACTCTTAACTCGTAGTTTGTATGTACACTCGGATTCCAGAGTTATTCACTCGGAGAGAGAGAGAGAGAGAGAGTCCCAAGGGGCTATTCAAACTATTCATGGGCTCCTTAATACCCGAATTCGGGCATTTTCTCTACCTCCAACTTACGCCCTAAATTGGTAAATAAAAGCCGAGGCTGAGGATATCCCGGAACCTAAAAGTACACAACACACGTTCCAAGACATTTCCCCAATCTCAATTGAGAGGAGTCTTCATAAACTGCAGTATTGACACTTGACCCCCCTCATAAGGGCACAGGAGTTTCAAGGCCCTTTCCAAGTGTAACAATAATCCCTTTGGACTCCCTTCGAGTATATTCCTTACTCCCCGGGTTTTAAATCCGGGTAGTGTGTGAGTGATCCTCGGTGGGTAACTATAATTTGAAATTTCTTATGAATGGTAAATGAGTCTGAGGAATGGGAGGGAGGTTCCGTTGACATAATTTATTCATTTCTCGTAATGAAACTATTTACAATGCTTTGCATATCTTTGTAATGCAAAGACCCGGGTATTAGGGTTCCTCTTTCTTTAGGAAGAACCCAAGGGGGCTTGTTGGATTGCAGATTTATTTTTTATGACTATGACGTCGTCCTCGTCCTCGGCTAATGAGAGAGCCGATGTCTTGGTGGACTAATATGGAAATATTAATTTATACCTTCGGGTAAAGCGGGTAGTTTGGTGTAATTATTTTCTAGCCAAAGGAATTATTCAGGAGAGGAGATATTGAAAAGTGTTTCGGATTTTATGACATGGGATGAGCTTCTTAAAGGAGTTTTAATTATGGGAGAATTATTAAAGGACTAATTATGGGCTTTTAATTTAATAGTTAGTAATGACTTTTGAATATGATTTAATTATTTTCGAATGCAGAGTCTTCATAATTTGGAAATTATGCAGGGGGCTAAATTGTTGGATTAGAGAGCTAAATATCCTACTCTCTTAGGTTAGAGTGAATATTAGTTGGCTTTAATTAGGGGCTTGAGAAACGGAAGGAGATGAGTGGAAATAGCAGTGGGGGTAATTATTTGAATTTAGGGAGTAATCGTAGTTAGTTAATTTGGTTGAATTTGCTAATTTTAAAAGAATGGATAGAATGGATGCATATTGATTTGTATATATATAAGTGTATTGATTTGCATATATTTGTAAGTGTTTGTAACCTATTATTAGATTTAATTGTATTTATATTAACTGTGGGTGGTTGTCAGATGATTTGCTTGCGAAGTTGTTGAGTCAATGTATACACTTTAGTAGAGATGAAAAGCGGGTATTATAATATGGTGATGGGATAATAACCGAATCGGGTTTTATGTTTTCTTGTTCAGAAAGTATTTTAAAGAGGGAAAAAAAGTCGGAGCTGGTCTCGATCCGTTTACCACCCGTTGTCAGGGTGACGTGTGAGCACACTTTCCCACCTTCACCTTTTTTTACCTACCTTTTGTAGATGGGAAATCCAAATGTGGAGTACAGCTTCTGGGTTATTTGTATTCAGGGTGGGATTTAAAAGTTCCCATACCTTTCCACTGTTTTTAAAAAAGTTTAAAAAAAACTACCCAAGTGGAATTTTTTTGAATTTTTAAGTTAAAATTAATTAATTGGGCTGGAAAGTCCGTTTGAACAGCTTTTTCTAATTTGCAGATAAAAAAACTTAATTCTTACATTGAATAGAATAACACAAAGTGCGTTTACGGTAAAAGGAACTAAATATAAAACTTTTATAAAGTAAAAAAAAATCAATGTATATGAAAGGATGAAAAGTAGCACGTGCCTTAAGCCCAAGATATTTTGCACAGGACATTGCCTCTGAAAAAAGTTTTTGGGATACGAGCAGAGCCGTTAGAAATGATTGGATCTAAAGATAGGAATTGTAAGGCGGAGGAGGTGGTCCTCTTCAATATCTTGCACATACAAAAATATATCCGATTCATCATCATCAACGAGTTAATAATAAAATACCTACAAATTGCATCTTCATCCTCTTTTTTAACTCTTCTCTAAGGGCTTAAAGGATCATCTCTTTGTCCGTCTGTCCGTCCGTCCGCCCATAAACACCATAGCTCTCTTCAAACATGAGAGATAAGTTGGAACAAGGGGATAATCGGACTAACTGGTGTGGAGATAGGAAATTAAAACCCACTAGGGTCACAATATGTTCACACTGATTTACGTATGGGAAATTTAAGGAGTCGGGCTAAAGGAAGCTGCATGGGGAGTTTTTTTTAAACAAGAACATTAGCGATTCCACAGCTTCTTTTTTAAAACTGTATCTATATATTGTTTAAGAGGCATAGTTTAAAATCCTAGTTGATACTAAATATCTATATTTTAATACAAGAAAGTTTTCTGAATATTTCTAAGGGTAGGAAATGTAGAGGATAATATATTTGTCACGACTCTTTCCAAGAGGAAGAAAAATAGTTTTTTTATGCGGCTTGTAATTGTAAGAAGCGGATTGTATAAGGCAGTTGCAGTCTTGAGGATTGGGCCTTTAAACAAAATCCCATTTCAATGGATGGAAGAACATTCCAACTGATTTCTGATCCTGATAAGATTCCTTACCATTCAACCCCCCCTTAACTCCCCCCTTCTTCCTCTCCGTTTTATTTTACATGCTCTCTTAGGAGTTGGTCTATGGTGCATTTCTTTAAAGTGAGTTATTATACTGTTAGTAGTTACTTTAGTTAAGGATTGATTTGCGAAATCATGTTCCTTGTAACAGAACATGAGAAGGTGTGAAGGATAATGTAAATGTGCTTTTGGAATTATAAAAACCTGTAATTATAAATTGAGTTGTCTTTGATTTATTGTCCATTTGAGATTACATAGGGAAGGGTGTTCCGAAAATATTCTTACATAGTTTTTAAGCGTTTTTGATACGGAAAGTTTTTTTAGCTGTATTTAAAAAAACAAAATTTACATTGTGGAACGCAAAAGAGTTCAAAGATTTTCGAACGTTTAAAATGTCTTGTAAACTTCGTTGTACACTTTTTTTGAAGGATTTTTGAGTGTTTTGATGAAAAATGAAAAAGTCTTGAGTTGTACTGAATAAAATCTAAAAAAAATTAAATACTTTGCCATCTTTTTGAAGGGTTAATAAGTAGAGGGGAGTAATGTTGTTATAGATGGTTTATAAATCTAAATGCTTTGAGGTTTTAGTGTTTATTGAGAGTGACACGAGTTGGAAATTTCTTGATGAATGATGAAAGCCGAGTTTATGATAGGGATGTTATTATTATCATCATTAATGTTATTAGAGGATCTCCGAGCTAATCTTAACATCCACCACCAACATATTTACAAGCTGATCATTTTTAAGAGCAGAGGATTTTTCTACATTTCCCAACCGGAACACATTAAGATTCAAAACTTGGGATTTTTGATAAACATTTTTGCCATGTTTTTTTAAACAACTTTACGGCTGTTTGACTCTCAGTTTTTTGTATACCTCTAAAAATTCCTTACCTTCTCAGATTCGGTCCTGTAGCTTCTCTCTCGAGGATTTAAAGTTCATCAAGTTCTAATAAAGTCATTACTAGTATTACTACAACATTTAATGATTATAATAGGGACTTTGTGCGAGTGGTAAAGTTGATGGAGTTGATTAGAAAATTAGGCCGTTTTAATTCTTTTCAAGCTCAATTTATTTTACATTATTAGTAGGTAGGACTTTAAGGCCAAAATCCGCTTTACTGGTCATGTTTTTGGTTGCTGACTTACCAGATATAAAATTGTTTAAGTTATTACCAAAACCGATAAAATCCAAACTAATTTCAAAATTCGACACTGGAAATTTCCAAATCCCCGAAGCGCTGTAAACGAACTAGAAATGAAACTGATGGAAGGAGCCCAAGCAGAGCAACGGCCATAATGCCGTGCTCAAAAAGGGCCAAAAAAATCCCCTCCACTTGCTTCAAGTCAACTTGAAGGGTAACGAAGTGAAACGGTTTTGCATCCAAAAAAGCCCCCTCCTGCTGCTCTTCACATAATCATCTTGCCAAAAAATAATCCAAAGTGTTTTCCTTTTTTTTTTGCCACACAATTTTTAGACACAAGTGAATCTCGTGAGCCACCATCATCCCTCTCTCTATTTTATAGGCTTTTTGTAAGAGCCACTAGGATCTGGAAAATTCTCCATATACTGCGATTGATAGGGACAGAAGGGCTTGTGATATTCTTATAGGATGGAAGATAGGGGGGAAAGCGGAGAGGATATTAGCCAATCGGATGTCAAAAAAGAGTTTAGGCCTGGATGTTCAATTGTATGCAAATTACTCTTGAGAGGCTAAAAATGTCCGCCTTCAAGTTTTTTTTAAAAGGCTTGTTGCAATGCTGAGAAAAGCTAGAAACTCCCATCGTCATATTTCCCATGGGTTTCTTATGAGGGGCAGACAATGACTCTTTCATGTTCAACAGGGATAGCTAAATTGGCTATTGCCGGCTATTATCGCAATATCGGCTAATTCTCGCCGAGTTTTAATTATCGCTTGGGTTATGGAGATGGATTTTAATGTCAGGGGGATCTGTGGCTTAATTAGGAGATTTTGGATGTATTTAGAGGAGTGAGGCCTATGTCCATAAACATTTCCATATTAAAACAGGCTAAATAACCACCACCGCCAATTACAATATTGGCTAATTCTCGCCGATGCTAATTATGGGTTTGCGTTCGAGCTGGATTTTAAATTGTACTACGAAGGAGATGCACTGCCTTCAGCTTTATTAGTAAGAATAGAGTTTGTGTGTGTTTAGGGGATATTGAGGAAATTAGCGGAGAAAGTCATTAAAAAATTAGCAGAGGAGCTTAGCCCGTTGGGGTGTAATTACCTTTTGGACATTTTCAGGATTTAGTTGATATTTAGTGATTAGCTCTAATTATCCCTAAACTGCGGCTATTACTCGAATCAAGCCAACATTTAAATACATTTTTTACCATTAGCTTAGAGGGCAGGAGAAAAAGGTACTCCTCATATTGGCTCTGCTTATAAATGCCGTGTAATTATATTTGATGGGTGGATTTGTAATTTGTGTCAGAGACAAGTTGTTCTAGCTACTCTTGCTGATATTTAAAAAAATCATATCTCACATGTTCAGCTTATTAAAAAAGTCCGAATCCGTTTTTTTATTTCAAAGTCCTTTTTTCAAAGTCCTTTTTTGATATGAATTGAGCCAGAGGTATAAAAAGAAAGAGCTTTGTATAGGAAGACTACAGAGAAAGAGAGGAGATGATTGCCCTAGGCTAACATGGCAGTTGGGGACAGACGAGGTGGAATAATTTAGGATTATTGATACCAAATTATTAGCCCTGCTCTTTTGCCAAATCCCTCCATTATGCGTACGTTCTGACCTTCATTCTTCCTTAGACGTATCTTACTCATGCTAATTTAATTTATTTGCAACAAGAGTAAGATAAGTCTAAGGAAGAGGCTTAAGTGTTCATTCCAATTACCTTCCTTGTTCAATGGGGTTCCAAATCATATCTCCAGTTTGTCCAGGCTCGGGAATGAAAATTAGGAGCTATGGAATGAGCTATTTAGTAGTAATGTATATATTACATGACGTGATGGTCTTTTTTGGAACCGGAAGTTGTGGCTATGAAATTGATGCCATCAATCCAAAAGCCAACCTGTGTCCATATACCGACGCAGCCAACAAGTTCTATTCTTTTTTTTATTTAGCTACAAGCTGGGGATGGTAACATTGCGAATTTTTTTTTTAGCTATGTTTACAGATTTTGGCGATTATATTTTTGTATGCAGATGCGTTTGTTAAAAAAAAGCTGGTCTGCATAAATTCTTTAGTTTGTATGTCTGGATGGAGATGAAGAAGTTAGCGTGTTTGTAGAGAAATGGCCCTGGGTGTTTAGTTTGTGTGAGTGTCGTTTTATTTACTTGTTTGTTTATCTCTCTCTCTCTAGCCTGGCCTTGTGGGTTGGCAGTGGTGGCTTTTTTTGGCATGGAAGTTTGAGGGATTTTTTGACGATTTTAAAGGGCTTTAGTTTAGCTCGGGGTTAAATTTGTAAAATGGGTTCAAGTCGTAGTTGAGGATGGCAACAAAGGATTTTAAATTTTAAATTTTAATGCATCAGAAATAAGAGATGATGAACTCTGAACTACCCCCTTTGGTCTAGAGTTAGGAGGGAGATTATTAGTATTTATTAGGAGTGAGGGATAATCTAGTTGAGGCTTGTGTGATATCAAAAAATTCCAATCTCCTCACGCCCAACCCATGTCCAAAAAAAGGCTGGAGTAATAACATAATAAGCGGAGCAGAAAACTCCACAGCCTTTCAAGCCTTGAATAAATACAAGCTCAGCTAATCTCCTATATCAAGCCAGTACTAATAAATAGTATTTAAAAAAACTGCCTATCAATAGCATGTCTACTTAGATATTGTAATTGTAAAAAATTAGCCTCTCTGTGGTCCACCCTGTAATTTCCATTTTTTTCAAACTTTAAAGTCTCTATTACTCATTGAACAACTAATCGATCTGGGAAAGGGGCGGAGCTTAATTGGGAGATGACATTTATGACCTGTGACGTTTAACTCTAGGACATTTATGTCAGGGAAAGTACGTCTGATGACATTTACGTCTCGTGAGTCTTGACAGGTATCTCTAGAAGACTATAGTGACAAGTTTAAACCCGGGTATCTCGTCATTTACGTACCACTTTGTATTTAAATGAGGACTTAAAATTTGATAGCCCCTTGGATATTTTCTTGAGCTCCTTGTAAGATGAATTAATTGTTGAGCCAATTTTTATTAGCAGTCTAAGCTGTTGCGAAAATAAATTGGCACATTCTGCACTCGCTTATTTCCGAGTGTTGGTCTGCACGGAACAACAAATAAGTGGGAGATAATGCCCAAGAATAACAATAGTTGATTCGTGTCTATCTAGCCGAAACACGTGAGGATTGTGATGATGATGATGATATGCACATAACTTGATGGTAAAATGATACGGAAGGTATCAATTAACTTTGGGTGGAAAAAATCCTAGGAATTACCAGCTAATTACAGTCAATTAGAATGTCAGGGCTGACTTTTATTCCACCAAAGTGCAATTGATACCCCCGAGATAATAGGGAGCTTGAGATACGCTCATTAGAGAGGTTGGGACACTTGGATTTTTATCTTCTTACTGCAGAGTCATACAATCAGAAGCCAAAAGCCACTGTATCACAACCTCTCTAATATTCGTCTCTACAAAGTTGCCACTCGCACACTCTCCTACTCTAATACCGACAAAGTTGGTAAAGCCCCTCTGAAGTAATTTGCAGGGCTTGAGATACGCTCATTAGGGAGGTTGGGACATGTGATTTTTATCTTCTGATTGTATCGTCACACAATCAAAAGCCAAAAGCCACTGTATCACAACCTCTCTAATATTCGTCTCTACAAAGTTGCCACTCGCACACTCTCCTACTCTAATACCGACAAACTTGGTGCAGCCCCTCTGAAGTAATTTGTATGGGAGGAATGCTAAGTTTAATTGCTAGTCAAATATAAGTTGATAAGGATTTGTGTACTCACAGCCTCCAGGGCATGTTGAGAAGGGCATGAGGTCGTGTGGGGTTGTTGTTGTTGTAGTCGAGTTTAGTTTCTAAGAAAGTGCATTTATTTTCTTGAATGATTCCAGTTTTTTTATTCACAGTGTGTTATCTGAGGTAGATATAATTAGAGATCAGGTGTGGTAATTAATGGGAGATGTAGGATTAAGATGACTATCCCCCTGAGACTAATTTCATTATTGGCCGATTTTAAATAATAATTCAAGTGCATTTAATGTTTATAAAAAAATAGGACGAGCATCCTCTGTACTGCACAGTCTAAAGTTTTGAGTTAATTGGGCATTAAAGTTGGGGGTAATTATTTCCAGTGTTTTTTTATCGGCTGGAAAGGATATAATTAAATGTGTTGTTTAAACCCGTAAGGGAAGTTTGTGTTAGGTGGCTTCATTGTTAACTAACTACGTTGTAGGTTGTAGTTGAGAGTCACTTTTGGGTATTGGGATCAATGATGTGTGAAATTTTTAGTTTCTCTCGTGTTTTCCCAGCTTTATTATGGGAAGTTGATTTTTATTTCATTTCACATCTTGGGGTGATGTTAGTGGTTAATGCATTGTGGGGGATGGTTAGGTTAATCCAGTAATCTTCTATGGACAAGATGTTGTGTGAGATTGCAAATGTTTACAGAAAAAACACTTGCAATTTAAAGGTTACAAGTTCAAAGACTTTATAGGGCTTTGATTTTTTTTTCTGGTTACTTGATTTGAAATTATTTTATTTTATTTTGAAAATTCTTTAAATTTTTTTCCCTACGATTTGACCACGTGTCAATTTTTAAACAGACTATCTGACTGTACTGAATGAGTCGATTAGCAAAGTAAATTCTATTGATAATCGATACTGTCCATAACCAGAGGAAAGGGTCCCTGTCCTAAACTCGACTACTTTTTTTCGTCCCTCAGAGAGAGCCAATGCAAAGGCAGAAAGTCTCTAGGTTAACATGACACAAGACACAATGAAACAAACTTAGCTACCCATACTAAATACAACTACTCAGTACTCACACACACACACACACCGACAACTTTGAAAAGCTATAATAATGGACGAGCCCATTAACGATCTACTCAAGAAGAAGAGTAAAGGGGGGCTCGGAGAATTCATGTCATTTCATTCCCTGCCATTATTATTACCTTCCCTTTAAAAAAAATCTATAGTGAGTCACAACCTCTCCATTGTACATCCACTAAAAAAGCTATCCTAGAAAAGGGTTGACTAGAACTACAACTGCTCTTTGCTCCAGTCCTCATGTCACTCGGCTATGTCCGCCGAGTCCAGGTGAGTGAGTTATGATTTAAAAATAAAATGGAAACACGTAGCCCAGAATAAGGGAAGAGCCCTTTTCCCGGACACCGGGGATGAGCTACACGTTTTTTCGGGCTTTGCGAAACTTTGCGAAGCTTTGGTATCTCGAGAGTGAACTGTACTAAATAAAATGGAAAGGGTATGAGAGCCCTTTTTCCGGACACCGGGTGCGGGTATGAGCTCCAAGTTTTTTCGGAGGGCGGGTTATAGTGTCAGGGTTATAGTGTCACCGTGAGATTTAAGGGGACTCGGGCTTTGGTATCTCGAGAGTGAACTGTATTAGCGAGAGGAGGACGTTTATTCACTGCCAAGGGAAGGGATTATGAAGAGTGTGTAAAAGCCAAAGGGGTTAGCCCTATAGGATTACTAGGATTAGATGTTATTATTATTCATAATGTCCATGTGCCCCATTCTTCCTCAGTTTTTGTGTACAACTCGGAGCTGATAGTCTGGAGGATAATCGCCGTATGTGGGAATTGTTGTGCCCACACTGGCCAATTGCTACTGGGCTTTTCAATCCCACCCGTTTCTTTTACGTCCGTCCATGAATTTTGAGTTAGAGATGTGATTAGTGTGGGTTTTTTTAGGAATCTTTCAAGTAGGTTGGGTATTATGTTTGTAGGTAGAAGAGCCCTGTGGGGCTTATAGGCATGGCGTGTAATCGCCCATTGTCCTCCCTCGTAAACTGCTCTTGTCTGCTCGAGATGTCAATGGACAATGGATTGATGAGAGTTCAAGAGCCACGGACTTTCCAACTACTTTTAAGCCCAACTTTGTCTCGAGTTTAAAAAATGTATAGCATAAAGGTGAAGTCTATCTGCCACTGAATATCAATCGGTATGAAATATTGGCAAGTGTGGCCCCTACTGCTTTTTCAGAGACGTTTCAAATACGAGAGAGTAAAACACTCTGTAGACTACAATGGAGACTTGATACTAGAGATGACTAGAATGTCATGTGTTATTGGATTGTGTGTCAAGGGGGCCCTTGAGGAAGGCAAGGGTTCTGCCTCTCCGATTAGTTCATAGAAGAGATGAGAAAAGAGGATGGGATTTTGGTGGGCAAGTTTTGAAATAAAAAAATCCGGGCATCCTCTCACTAAAATAAATGGGATAGATTAAAGAATTGATTAAAGCATTAGCCCAAGGAAAAGTCCCCCCGAAGAGAAATGTAGCGGGTAGGAAATGTTGAAGAATAGAATCTAATGCCCGTCTCGAGAATCTCATTTATTTTCGTCGAACAAGAGAGCCTCTCTCAGAGATGGTCCGTTATTCCCACCATTTAGAATGGAAGGATATTATATAAAGTAAATACCCGGGTACTCTCCACCCATTCTCCCCTCTCTAATAGTATAGGACATTAGGCTCCTTTTATATATGTTTAAAAATCAGGGAGTTTTCTGCACAGTGTTTGTTGTTAATGAGGGGATTTGATTTGATGAGCTCTTGGCTCCCTGTGTTCCAACTTCCAAGGCGGGATCGGTTCTCTCTGAGAGGGAAGAGTTGATGGGAAGCGGATATTGATTAGCCTGAGGACGAGTCCGAGAAAAGCTTCAAGACCACGAGGCTATAAAGACCATGTCTATAAGAGAGAGAGAGAGAGAGAGAGGATGATGGTGGTGGTGGCTTGGCTACTACCCGGTTGGCTGGTCTCCTCCCTGGAGAAAATTTTCCCAGCCATATCCTCCCGAATTATTATGGAGGAGGATAAACGTGTAGGGAATAGGGAGAAGAGATCTATAAGTTTGTAGGGGACAGGCGCAAGTTAGGCAACAGATTTTGCTCAGATTGAGGAGTTGAGAAGACGGGAAATCCCGGAGCGGGTTTGGATCATTTCTTTTATCGGGGAAAATATTTCGGGCTTTTTTATTGAGGAAAAATCCACAGCGTTATTTCAAATCCGAAGCTATAAGATTCGTCCATGAGATTAAGTGGGTCTCTTGTCCACGAGTTTTTCAGTGGTGTTTTGACATAGCTGACCAATGTTAATTAAATTTAAATGAATTGCTAATTAAACTTACAGTCTAAATATTTTTTTAATGAAACGATAAATAAATTTCGAAACCCTCCTCCTGATTTCTCCTACTCTCTCTTAATCAGTTAGGTTGTACTGAAAGGGCTAGGAAAGAAGTAGTAGGTGCGATGGTCTAGTCTCCATTACAAATCCAATTAGCCGGAGGGTCTCTGTGAATTATAAATCAATCCATTCCTCTCAAATTAATGGCAGGGAATAAGACAAGTATTTCTCGATCCTCTTAATAAGCCCCAGTCTGAAAACGAAGGCTCTCTCTTCGCCAGAGACACGTTGAGAAACGAGAGGCGGAATCTCATTAAGAATTAATTGTACTAAATGAATCTTGATAGGAAATGGGATCGAAGGTGAGCCCATGGACCATTTATCACGAATCAAGTATGGTAAAAAAGCAGTGACCACCTATCACCTCCAAGCTCACTGAGGCTCAGTCCATAGGGCCATATCATCAAGGGGGGATGTTAAAAAAATAAATTGGGTAGGGAGGATCTATTGGATATATAGTCCAATAGTGTCAGCGATTTATTTGGGCCTAGGCAATCTAATGTAATAGAAGAAGGTAGGTAGAGAGAAATGTCAACTTGTCACTATTGTCCTGTCAGTCCAGAATTCTCTCTCTCTCTCTTGTGTAGATGTGAGAGAGTAGAAGAGGACACACTCGGGTCTCTGGATCGTCTAGCCCCAAAAATATAACGAGCACAAAATATCCTTCCAAACCTCTTAGGGGACAACAATGGGCTGAACAATGGAAAATTGAATCCACTTGTACAATCCATTATGATCCTATTGTTGGGCTGAGAGTTTTACAAGATCCTCTAGCACCACGAGAGAAGCCTTTTACATCTTGAGACGAATATCGCAAGGACTTAAGGCTGGAGTTGTAATAATATCCTTATCTTCTCAAATCATCTACTTGTCATTCCTACAAACCTCACCGAGACGTTCCAAATCCATCTCACTAATATATTTTAGGCACTATTAATAATCGGGCTGAGCATGGGGCGTCCAGAGATTTGATTATTAGCGACGTAGAAGAGAAACGGGCGCGCGAGGAAGCTCTAGAGCGATCGGGCGCCAATTTCAACTTGGAGCGCGTGTTTGTGGATGCAATTTGATCTTAATGTGCATTTTAGAATTGGGCTGAGCAAGGGGCGTCCAGACATTTTACAATTAGCGACATTGGAGAGAAATGGGCGCGCGAGGAAGCTTTAGAGCGATTGGGCGCCAATTTCAAAATTTAATTTAGGGATTGTAAAGTAATTTTTAAGGCTAATGTTGTGTTAGGTGAGATTGTTGTGCTGTAGTTAGTGGATGGAGCTATTGATCTACATATTTCCAGTCTGGCTTGATGATTGTCGGGACAAATTGAGACAGTATCGTTTCTTGTCCAACTTTGTAGCCAAAGTGATGAGTTTATTGTCCTCGGTTGAAATGTTTGGACAAGAGAATAGGGGAGAGAGTATAGAGGGAAGGAATTTAGGGATAATGGACAGACAACCTCCTTGTAAATAAATAACAAACTACTCCTATACACAATAAGTTTGACAAGTCTATTTCAAATGCTTTCAGAGCTTAAAAACCAATTAGCTTATTGGAAACAAAGCCCGAGCTTTTACCCTAAACTTTTCTCTATCTTTTTTCGCAAACTTTGAAGTTGATGGCAAAATCATCCCAAATCCAATTGGACCTTTAGAAATGAAATATTAACAAGCATGCCCTGATTGTCCTCTCCTCCAAGGTCAGAGTTCACCAAGTGTCATATGACTACTATAAACTATAAAGTACAAAGTGGATGGAATAGCTCATAAAGCCAGCCATTATCAAAAGTTACAACTCCCAATTTGCCGAGTAAAAAAAACTATAAATTTCCCCTCTAATTTCTGATGCCACAAATAAGCAGTTTCTGGGTGCCTGAGTAGCCAACGTACCCTGAGACTTCTGACAGACCAAGGTTAGGTCAATCGTGCAAAATAAAATAACACTCATTTTGAAAGGCCAAAAAAACACTTAAAAATACAAAAAAAACACACTTGTTATACAAGAGAATTACTTGACACGTGTGTCTATCTCTCCTTTCTGTGCATTTCAACAATTTGAAGACATGGAAATTTTAGATGGATGGATGGATTGATTACAAGCTTCAGAAACCAGGGGCGTGCCCAGCATCCACCACTTTTAAATAATAGCGAGGTTATGATACAGTGATTTTTTTACTCTCAACTTAACATTGGTAAAGTCCCATGGACTAGCCAAAAAAGTCATTGTTTCGCAACCTCGCTATTACCTTTTCTATATAAAGTGTAAAGGGATACGCCCCTTGTGTTTTGCCTCTCTCGAGTTGTTGTGGTCACAGATGGGGAGGTATTGGCTGATACTCCTCTCTAATTGATAAATGAGAGTGTGTGTAATTAATGATGATATGTAACATGTGGATTGTGTCTCGTAATCCCAACTCTATCAATTTTGTGTGATTACAGTCCGCGGCACGTCGGGCTGGGACGAGCTGTGCGAATTGCAAAACCTCCACCACAACCCTTTGGAGGCGGAATCAGAACGGAGAGCCTGTGTGCAATGCCTGTGGACTCTACTACAAGCTACACAATGTAAGTGACCCCTTCAATTAACTAATTAACGACAATCATAGAGCACCTTTATTCAATACCAGTGGCACCTCCATCTCACCTGAGATAACGGCCCAATTAAACACTTACGACCTACAAGATAAGCTGGCAAGGTGTGAATCTGGGCAGTGTGACCAAAATACAAGCTGCCCCCTCTGCTCTGGCATAGTTTTGCATTTTAAGGAGGAGAGTAATTTGGCAAAGGCCCTTAGGATTATGATTTCCAGGATTTCCTAGTCCTTTGGTGACCCCTTGTGATAATGATAATCCCTGTGATAATTTCACGGGTGATTGAGTGGACTAAGAGCCTCCCATTGTTAGCATTCCATTGTTGAGAACAGACTCGAGCTGTCAATATAAGAATGAGAAGACATGGTGGAAATGAGACGAGAGATGATGGAGCAGTTAGTATTTTTTCCCGAGCCCTCAAGTCCCCTCTCTTTACTAATCCCTTTTTGGGTTGGGAAAGTCTTTTAAGAGCTGAAAGGAAAACGGGAGCACGGTGTCATCATCGTCGTCGTCTGTGTGTTCTTATAATAACGAAGGGATGCGTAGGACGTTTGAAAGAGGCTGAGTAGCTTGGACTTAGTCTTGGATGTAATACACAGAGAGACAGTCAAGTGTTTGGATTGTTGAGTATATTGTTGAGGAAAGTGTGACCATTCTTGAAGGGGAGGGATGTCTCATGGATTTTGGGGGCGTTTTGTTGGTGCCAGTCTCCAGCTGAGTCCCTTGTCCATAGACGGATTAACTTTTCCCCTTTTAGACTGTCAAATAATCCCAACTCTCTTGTCCATACTGAAAGTCTTGAGCCTCTGCTCTTTTAAATCGTTTGGAGATGGTTTTATTATAATGATTATTATTATTATGGTATTATGAGAGGCTAGAAGGGGACAGGGAATGTCTAGGGAGCAAGTGCCACTGATTTTTATGTAATACCGAGTGTTGGGATAGAGATGCAGTTTTTTTTGCCCCGAGTTGGATTTAAATTCCAGATAGTGAATCAATGAAATTTCCATTATTTTAATCTAGAGGCAGATGAGCCTTTTTCCATTGTCAATTTTAACTAATAAAAATTGGCAATTAGGAGCATAAGAAAAATAAGTTCATGTTGGATACCAGATTATAATGACATGAGGGAAAAGTCCACGAGGACAGGGCACTACTGCAATTCTTAATAGTAGTACACACAATCCCTCACACTCATTAGGGAGGTTGAGATGCAGTGTTTTTTGGCTTCTGACTTTACACCTAATCTACTTGTAATAAGGCACTTGAGGAATGCTCCATTGCTGGAGTCGCAATCACAAGCTAAAAAAGTCACTGCATCTCAACCTCCCTATTACCAAGGATGATATAATAATAATCCATCTTAAGTAGCAAGTCCCACACAATCTCTACAACCTACATTGTATAGTCTCCTCCACAAGAAAGAGTCCCTCGTCCCAACCCAAAACAGCTCTGGGCTCTTAAATAAAGAAAAGGAGTCCATCGGGCTCAATAGGATGACCAGCAGGGGGTCAAGTGGACCACATTGTGACAAGTGGACATCTCCTACATCATCCCCAGCTTTTAAAACTGCCCCAACCTCTCCCTCCTATTTATTTAATCTCTGTCACAAAAGGTAGCTTGTAAAAGCTGGTGCTACTTACAAGACATTATATTATGTCATCTTGTCCATCTCTCTTACATACAACTGAGTCTCCAGTCTCGAACCTTGTCTTAGTCATTAGTAGAGACATGTTCTTTTATAACAAAAAAAGTCAATGAGTCTAGTCTGGAGGGACGAGTAGGACACACTAGCTCAAGGAATGTCACCAATGTTTTTGACAATTTTTTTTTGGCTTTTGGATTCAACCTAACCTAACCAAAAAAGCCGGATCTTTGAACTGCCTTGTTGTTGAATGAAAGGGAAATTGTTGTCTCAACAAAATGATGGCTGTAGGGATATTTGGAGCAGGAGTGAGTGAGGGTTTTGTTTGAAAGCAATTCCCAAGGCTTAATGAGTGTGAGGGGATGAGGAATGTGGAGTTCAAGTCAAGTGATTCATTTAAATATTTTCGGAAAAAAGGGTTGAGAGACAATCGAGAAGGGAACGAAATGTCTTGGTGTGTCTCTCATCGGGAGAGTCGGTGGGGGTTTTTTATATTTGTGTTTTAAGGGGGGGTTAAATATTTTGGATTTGCATTTGTGAAGGAAAGAGAGTTATGCTCATCGGTATGGACTTGTGTTTGGGAAGATCAAGTGAGTTATGTGACATGACACATCCTTAAAAGTAAATTAACTTGAACTGCCGGGCCTTTGTCAGTGGTGGTAGTTTTTAAGAGGGAGCTGTGTAAGTATTTCTTTTACAAATTCTTCTACACTTTTGCATTGATTTTTTAAACCCGGGTTTTTTCTTGGGTTTTTCTCCGAGGCAAGTGTATTGAGGATAAATAGTATTAGCTTTTGTATCTTGTTGGGTGTACGTACTAGTGTTATTTTTTCGGTCGTTCTGCATTGTTCGGTGTTTTGACGAGGGATGATGACTGACTTGGGTTTATTACAATAACATTCGCATTGCTTTGTCAGAGGATTTTTAGTCTTGGTCTTTCCCCTTGTGTTGAGAATATATTTGTAAAAGATTTTATTTTCAGTTTAGTTTTATTTAGAGAGGCAGAGGGGATTCTAATCTCAAGATTATTATTGGGGCACACGTTCACTCTTTGCTGTAGATAATTGACTCTGGTTTCCCTTAACGCTTTATCTCTTAATTAATTAGTTTTATTAATGTTTGTATAATTAAGAGATAGGCATTCTAGGTGACCAAATGTGTTTGAAATCCATTTATTTATGAGGGAGATTAAGCTCCAGCCATGGTCAGAACATCATCAGTAAAGACCAGCTATAAATGATGACCTTTTATGAGGTTCAAGGGTAGAGGTCAAGTAAGGTTCAACATGAAAGGTCAAGTTTAATGGAGGGATAGGTTGGAGTGATTTGAGTTGACCGTTGTAAAGTAGATAAGACAGAGAGAGAACTGGAATGTCCAGGTTGATATCATTTGGAGAGATATAGGAAAGGCCATGAGGCTCCATTGTTGCCTTCATTGTTGTCCCCTTGTGGTTGACCATTAATAATATTTTTTAGAAAAGTTTCAAAAGTGAATTGCATTATTTATTATTAACCGCTAGCTATTCATTTATGGTGAGGTAGTACAAGGGAGTGATTTATTCTTGTCCACTTGTCCCCAACTCCCAAAACCTGTGTGGATATACTGGATACACACATATTTATATTTATAGATGAGATTCGGGGGACTTATGAGAATAATGTCATCCCGGGAGACCAAAGTCAAAGGGGGTATCCACTTGACCCTAAAAAAGTCTTGTATATTTATTTGTACGTCTCTTACACGTTGGGATATGGAAAAATAGATGCCCACGCGGGTTTCTTATTCCTAGTGCATTTTTGTGAACAATTTTCTATACAATTTCATATAGATTTTCATATAGATTTTTATACACATTTTATAAAAGTGAATCTCTGCGTGTCTTGAAATAGAAAAGAAGGAGGGTGACACTTTTTTATTTTTTAAAGTGTTCCTTTAGTTTGTAAATGTGTAGTGTCAAGACAGGAGGAGGGCACTGGCCTCAAACCCCTAAACAAATGATGACAAAGAGATGGAAAATGTGACTGGAGTCTTAGAAATATTATTATAACTTGATATCATGCTGATCTATTCTAGAAGAGGCGACCCTCTGACCTCTCTGACCTTTCTGACAACCCGGCTTAGTTATTTATTTAAAAAAAGTTTACTCTAGAATGTCCATAGGCGTTTCGTGGGTTTGGATTTTTAAACGTTTCTGGTTTCTGGTTGTTAATTTTGAAAGCGGACTCTGAAAGTCAAATCTAATCGAACTTGTATTTAATATCAAATTTTCAAAAATTTGAGAAAAGGTGTCAAAAATACCCGGTTCACCAAGCCCCGACTCTTATCCGCCATAAATTCCACACTTTTATAAAAATCGGAACCCGGGTTGTAAATCTCTAAGCGTTTGTCGGCACAATATAATAAAAGTGATTTGAATAGGGAGGTTCTCTAATGCCCAGATTGTCCTGAAAGAGGAGCCCTTAAGGATCTGGTGGAGTGTGCAGCGTATGCAGTAGGATTTGAAAGTGTGCTGTAAGTGTTTATTTAGTTGAGACGGTGGTGTGTGCTTACTCCCTCCTTAAGTTTCTTATGAGGGGGATGACAGGAGAGGAAATGTTTCTGGTCATGATCAGCTTTGCCTCACAACCATTTGTAGAGGGGTAAAATGTTTTAGGAAACATGGATATCCGATTTCTTCATGTTTTACAAATAGACAGAAGAGAGAGAGGGAAGTTTATTTTTTGTTATCAAGATTTGTTTTTAAAAAACGCTACAAATGGTTTAGGAGCAGAGGGTGAAGTTTGATACACTTGTGACGCTACAGAGACACCGACACTTGAGTATACAAATTATAGCAGAAGAATATCTCAAGAGATACAAGGGAAACTATCAAGCCCATTCATTAGGACATCTCTACGGATATTTATTTACAAGGGGCTTTTGACACAGGAACAAAAAGTGACATTCCAATAGATGACAATTGTCAAATAAATACTTAAATGTAGAAAGAGGGAGGATCTGAGGGCTTCTAAGGGAGATGCGATGTTTATTCGGGAAATAAGTTCAAGACTTTTTTATCGGGACAAATATATGCATATTTATGTCCTAGGCATATTTATTCAAACATATATCTCTGGCATATTTCTCCCGACGTCCTAGACATATTTCTGTCACGTATTGGTCTCCATTTCGAGCCTCTCTGATCATCAACTTTATCTGCAGGCATATTTGTGTAGGCCATATTTTTCCCGACATAAATGGCTTGGGCATATTTGTGGAGACCCAAAAGTCGTCGGCCTGAAAGTGTCACAATCCCTCTAAATATGAATTTGGGCTTGAATGAGAAAAAGTACAAAAGCCGTTGGAGAAAAGTCTTTAGAACTTTTCCTATTGCTAAATAAATATATAAAAGCTATTTAAAAACAACTTCCTTTCAGCCCCCATTTACCTCCAATACTATTAAAGCCCATTACTATCCGCTTTACCGACAACCCCGACAACTTGAGCTTGTCTCTCTCTCTGTTGTGACATCTGTGTCATATCCTCCACCCTTTTTAAGAGATACATTTAAAAAAGAATCCACAACAAGGGAGCTGAAAGAAAGGCGCAAGGAGACGGAGAGGGTCTCGGAAATTTACTAAGAGAAGCACAAGGGGCTCAAAAGTCACCCGGGTTTCTCGGCGACAAAGCCCCGAGGATTTAAAACGCGTAAAAAGAGTAACAAATGAGACACATGGAATACTTTCATCTCTCACAAGCCCCGCGTGTGTGTGTGTGCCGAATGCCAGGCATTGCCGGGTGTGATCAAGAGATAGGAAAGTGCAGCGGAATCCCGGAGGGAAACTCCCGGGTAGTTGACCCCATTAAACCCAGGGATGAGTGATTGCTCAGGCTAAGTCGGAGTGAGAGATCCCATTTCCTCTCCCGGTTACGAATCTCAAATGCCCGGAGGGGCTCTATCCTCATCCATAGACCGAGAGGCTAAATCTCTTTGGCTGGGGAGGATGAATTGGGCCATCAAGTGGCTAATGACCAGGACGGAGTGGTCAGCCGGAACAATCCAGGCTAGCGGATCCGGAGGATTTCATTTTATCCAGCGGATTCTCATAAGTAATCCACCCCGGGTTTTTTCGGAGGGATGAGACTCACTGATCGTAAAAAAAAAGAATTTTTAGAGAGCCTTTCATGGTCAAGGGGTCGGGCTGGAGATGATCCGGGACATTTCTCGATTTTGAGAGTCAGGGTGGATTTTTTGAGATTGTTATTGTTGCCGGTTTGAATATAATTAGGGTGGTATTTTGGTGGTGGTGGTGGTGGTCATGGCAGGGTCGTGTCATACCAACGCACTTGTCATCTTCACTTACTCTCTGAGAAGCCAACTCATGTGTCCCAAACATCTCAAGAATGTTTAAAATTCCTCAAACTCGTTGTGGGAAAAAGGCCCGTTGAGTTAGTCGGATGGTATTTTTTAGCCCAAAACAGCCCATACCGTCCAAAAGGAAAGACTGACCAGGGGAAGGAAGGCAGTGTCTACTCCTCCTAGGCCAAGGGACAATCATCCAAAATATTTTCTACTTTGAATATAACATTGTGTAGCTTGTGGTCCTTGAGATCGAGTCACCCACAGATTTCAATGTCCTCCTCCTCAGTTTATTTAATACTCGGATTGTTGAATTGTGACAAGTCAAGGGACAGAGGAAAAGGTGGACATGAATTATTGATCATCATGGTCGGTTAGACGACGGTGGCCAGCCCTTTATGTCAGAATATTTAGGATCCTAGGCGACACTGTTTTGAGTCCCGTGTCCTCCCTCCTCATCACATACGCACAGTCTCTTATATAACCCATGAGCCCTAGGCAACCAGCCTACTAGGCAACCTACTAGGCCCTTAGGACTCTCTCTCTAGAATGTGTCCTCCTTATTTTTATACCCCTGTGTGGAATATAATGTGGCTGGGTCATCCATCTCAGTCCGAGTCCATTGTTTCCACCTCGGGCTCATTAACGATTCATCAAAGGGCCTGAGCTTCTTCCACTCCAACAACCTACGACCAAAACTCACTCTTTCCACCTTAACTTCCTTAAGACGACTCAACCGGTTTAAGGGCTTAAGGGATTATTATATTCTAATTGAGACTCTCTCAAGAGTTTTGTAGAAATCAATTTACGAACCCTTGATCTAGTTCATCTAGGATTCGACCTGTAGGGTATAGGAGCATGTCCATAGACATTGTCATGGGACATTGTCGATGGACATTGTCAATCTATTAGAATTTTTTAAAACCCATTCAACAAGAGTCGAGCCCAGAAAACCCAACCCGGTTTGATGTCAAAGTCAGAAATCTATATAAACGGCCAAGCCTACTAAAAAGACCGGTCGATTAAAAAAAACATGTATGTGTGTGTATGCATATATATGTAGCATATTTCTTAGCATATATTTTGGATGTTGATGTTGATGTATAGTGGAAAGTATTTGGCTGGTGATATAGTAGGGAGATGGATGTATGTGCTATTGACAATGTTGATTATTGATGATGAGACTGGAGTGACTCAGCTCGCATTGTTATTCCATTGTTAGTTTAGAATCAAGTCCTAGGGAGCAGTCATCATCCTCATCATCTCTTGGTACGCAAGGTTACCATCCACACCGGCTCACACTCCTCATTCTCTATCAATCAAAATACTTTGTTGTCAATGAGATTATGCTCATCAAATTCTTAAATGGCAAATGCTATTATAGAGAAAATAGTATTTTCATATCCAGTTGGATATTCAAGAGGGGAAATGTTGGGATGAATGAAACTGGAGAGTTTTGATTACGAGTTTGGAGGGGTCAAGGGTCAACTTTTTTCTCCATGAATCTCTTGGAATTTGAAGATATAACATCTTTGCAAATTGTAGATAAATAGGAGTCGTGCCAATAGTGAAAACGGCTCTGAAGTGCAAAAAAAATGGAATGAAATCTTTACAAGATGTTCGGGTAAAAGGCGTGACTATTTCAGAAATTCGAAAAACTCAATCTACAGAATTTTCGTATTATTTCAATTAAATGGAAATCGTGAACAAGGCTCTGAAATGCAATAAAATATCTACAGGATGTTCCGGTAAAAATCTTAAGGAGTTCAGAAATTGAAATAAATAATATCTATAGTAAAGTTAAATAATTTGAAATTAAATCCATTCCTGAAAACGGCTCTGTAGTGTAGAGAAAAATGAAATGAAGTCTTTATCGGGTGTTCCGGTTAAAAGGCTTGACTATTTCTGAAATTCAAAAAATTTATCTACAACATTTTCAAATTATTTGAATTTAATGCCATTCCTAAACACGGCTCTGTAGTGAAGAGAAAAATGAAATAAAATCTCCTCAGGGTGTTCCGGTAAAAAGGATTTAAATATTTATGAACAGTATTTAAAAAAGGAAAAAAATGCCAAGAAGCCAAGCAGTCTAAAGAGTTTGAGCTTGTGAGATGACATGACGTGCAACTAGGGCGATGACTTATGGCGTGATGTGGATCATTTTTATTATAAATATAAATTTATTCTCTTTTTTCTTAACTATTTGGGCAGGGGTTGGGATTAAAAGTTTTTTTTTTAGACTTTAGCTAACTAATAGACAGAGAGTGTAAATAAAAATAATTACATCACAAGCAACCCTAGTAAATAGCATCACGTATTTTTTTATATACATCAAGAGGGACTGTGAATGTCAAGGTCCCTTCGTGTCTTCATGTCTGGAGTTTAATGAAGCCATGTGTAACTCAGAGTAACTCTGCAGAGATATAAAAAAAGAGACTCATGACTAAGGGTAGGTCATGCATGCAATTTTGCCCCCACTGCCATTCATGAAATATTCCCAAGTTCACACAACAGAGTTGAGAGTCCGGATATTTGAATCGTGTCTGTATACTCAAGAAAGGTGGTGGTGGTTTGGTTTTTGTGGGATTCTTTTATTAAAAGGCTCAACTTGTTCTAATAAAGTCATAGAGATCTAAAATCGCGTGAGCCTCGAGGGTTTTAAGTTTTTAAACTTTTTTGGCAAAAAAAAATAACCACAAGCTTCCCGTCCAAGACATAAATTTAAAAAAAGTCTTTAACAAGTGTGACTTTTTAAGAGCTGTGAGTGTGAAGGAGAGACAAGTACGTAAGTACGTACGTAGAGTTGTGTGCATCTTTGCAAGTTTTTAAGGGGGGGGTTTAAGTCTGGGTTTTTTTCTTCCCAATCCAAGAAAAGGGTTAAGAAAAAAAGCTGAAAAAAAGCTGAAAAAAAGCTGAAAAAAAGCTGAAAAGTGTGCATAAGTGTGTTTAAAGGATTGAATAGAGTTGAGGCTGTTGAGGGAGGGAGTTTGTATGGATTTAGTTATATGAATGATGGTGATGATGATGTGAGGTGGCAGTGTGGCTCTCTTGCCCGTTGGCCCATAATTGAGAAGAGAGGGCCATGACAAAGGAGGCTGGAAATTGCAATTTTACGGTGGATTTTCATGGACTTGTGGAAAATAGAGACCCTATGGGGTTTTCCCAATAACGAGATCATCAAGGCTTAACTCTTTTTATTCTCTCCCTACTTTATTTTATTATGGAGTTTATAAATTCATTTATCTCTTAACGTCAGGCAAACGTCACCCTTTTGTATACATTTCATTCATCTATTTTTTTTGCTGATCCTTATTTGTAATTGATAAAAATAAATTCCACTTCATTAGCATTTTGTGACGAAATTTTCGAGAAATCAAACTGCCCCAGAAAATAAAATATCCTACAGGGTGCCCCACTAAAAAAATCCCTACAAAAATAACCCCTTTTTGATTGATCGGATTTGATTCCAAAAGTTTGATCCCCTTTCCCAGTAGGCTTCTCCATCCCAGTCATTCCCTCAACAGCTGAACAATGGAATTAGAAATCCTAGTGACTTGCTTATCTCTGATATCCACAAATGCAAACCAAACCACCACCACCACTTGTTGTACACATCTCCATACACAAGAGAAACAAGGCACCCTCTGCACTCTCTGAGATAACATCGATAAAAGCTAATTAAAAACTCTAAAAAAATCTCTCACTCTGCTATATAATAATAATTTCCGCAAATTCATCCCCCCCTTAGTCCTATTTTAATTCAAGGGAGAGAGAGAGAGAAATATAAATATTAGAAATTAATTCCCAACAAGGGAAAGCCGGAGCCCTTAAGGAAAGGCTGAGATGACCCGTGGTGGTCATCCCTCTCTCCTGGGGCTTGTAACAAATTCTTATATATTGATAATTATAAACAAAGCTCCTCCATTCACTTCTTGAGCTAATAGTTTTTTTTATGTAATTTAAAAAAAAAGAGCCCAGTAGGGTTGTTACATATGTGAACTTTGGATTGATTGATTCCCAATCAATCTGTCTCACAGGGGGGACCCTGAGTGGCTCATCATTCTGCACATTTAAAAAAGTGCAAGTTAATAAATAAGATTTGAGATTTGAGTCTCTACACGCGGGCCACCCTCTCAAACTCTCTTGGCTGTTAAACGGTTTTTTGTAGACCTTTTTTCCCCTTGTTGTTAATTTTAAAATTCTACAGAATCATCCTCCCTCATCACAAGTTGTAATTGTAATTGTAATTGTAATTTCGGATGTAGCTATTTAGTACAGGGAATTAAAGTGGATTTAATAATAATTCCACAATCTAGAGAGAGTCACGTTTGGGATTTCGGAGGTTCGGTGCCCCCTCGACCCTCTTGGCTCATAATAATCCTCCCATTGTTTAAATCCTTCCAATCCTTGTGTGTGTGTTGTTATTAGTGCTATTATTATATAGCCCCACTCTATTTTATATTCCTGGGTAGTTGGGCTGCAGCTTTTGCTTTCTACAACTTGAGGAATTATGTACCCAACGAGCTTTTGAAGGATGGGAGTCTAGCCTAAACTAAATAAGCCAATTATCTCAATGGGCAATTAGAATGTTGCAGGGGATTTTATGGATTGACGTATTGGACCTAACTGGTCTGCTTTTTTCCTTTCAAACAATCAAGAGTCCTTTTTATGCTGTGTTCTAGTTTGAGCTCATAGTTCAAAACAGGGGCTGGGTCAAGTATGACCTCAATGACCCAAGCTATTCTCTCTCTCAAGCTCAATTCTGACCTTTTCTCCAGAGTTTTGAGAAACTCGGGCATCTACAAACAATCAACAGTCTTACTTACTAGCTGGATCAAGTTTGACCTCAATGACCCAAGCTGGATTCTGACCTTCTGAAAAGGTGTTTGAAAGGCTCGGGCTGTTTTGAAACTGGCTAGGGCCTCTGGAATAGAAGTAGGTACTTGACTACCTGTGGCAGAGCCCAAGCGATTGTTTAAAGAGGGACCACGTGAAAGGTGTCTAATAATAAAATCCACCCCACTCTCTGTTGACTGATGATCATCAAATGTCAAGAGAATGAAATTGGCTATTGAGATCATATTTTTTTGTTGCCCCCTCTGCCTCCCTCCCAACCCAATCTCTCCAAAGGGCTGATTGTGTTTTTTTTGGTGCTTGAAGGCTGGGAACACCAGGTGAGATATTAGATGAGTAGTTGGCCACCAAGAATCCACACGGATAATATTTAATATATATTTGTGAACTAATTAGTCCATAGTTCAATATCGTTCGATAACTCTCAAAGCTCGTCCCACAAGAGAGAGAGATGGTGGGATTGTTACGGGTCACAGAGGGGGGTAGACGAAGACCCCCCTTGGTCACCGAAACATCCATTTCCTTCCATCAGCTCCTCTTCTTCTAATGTGACACTGATTAATGGCCAGTGTGTCAGGCGGTGAGGACCGAGAACGGTAGGACTCTCTCAGGGCATGAGGATATCGTGGAGAGCCCTTTACTCTCTCTCAAGTCCATCAATGAGAGAGAGAGATCATCTCTCGAGGCTTGGCAGAGGGGGTGGGGGATTTTTTATATTCAAATTAATAAATGAACTTTGATTAGTTATTTTTATCAATGGGATGTGTCCATCACGCAGCTTGGGGAGTCAAGTGGACATGATACGAAAATGGCTCGCACCTCACCAATTGCGGTATCGAGTCTTTAACCCAACCTAGCTCCACAGACCTCTTCTTGAGGGCGGTTAATTAAGGGGGGGCTTAATTAGAAAAAAATCTTGTGTTGAATCGGAAACTTTTAATTCTAAGGGCTTGTGTCTATCCAATTGCGGTATCGAGTCACCGAGCTCCAGTTGGGGTGACTAATTAAGGGGGGGCTTAAACGGGGGTGGAAATAGATGAGTTTGTTTGAGGCCCTCGACCGAGCTGTGGAGTCTGTTGAATCTTGAATGGGATTGATGAATAAAAAAAAAAGTGTTTGGGTATTGGAACACGTGCTTGACAAAGTCGTCGTAGAGAAGGGAATGAATGGAGCGATGGATTTTAATAAATTGACATGGTTGATTGCACTTCTTATCCTGTGAAGGGATCTTTTATTGGCCTGCCCATCTCACACCTAAATACTTTGCCCCCTGTAGCTCAATTTGCATTTTTAATTACACACAAATACCCATTAACACCAACACCCACTACTGCAAACCAAAAATACTCCATCCTACTCCTAGAAATTCCTCAACTAGTCAATAGAATTATTAAACACCCCCTTAAAGGGAATTCCCTTGTTTTTTTGTATTAAAAAACATGAAAACTTTCAATTTTTTCCCTTCTCCACACGTTTTGAAATGAATATTTTCCCGAGCAATTTTTCACCAATGATTTACATATCCTCCCGTTCTTCTTATTATTATGGAGAGGTAGTTATAAGTGTGATAAATGGGTGTAGGTGGGTTAAAAAAACGGTTTTAAAATCCAAGACCAGCAACAGCCAGAGTCAATTGGTTAAGTACAGAAGACACATCTCCAGACATTTCTCATGAAATATGATCCTTTGGCTATAAATTATGAGAGGGATTTTTTTATCGACAATGCAAACGCAAACGCGTTTCTAACTTCCAGTTCTACACCCAAAAGCTACACTAACAAATGGCTTAGCGATCTGTCCATACTGGACCAAGGACTTTTGTCCCAACATTCAACAAGCTGTAAAGAAAAGGGTAGGAGGGAGTAATTATGATTATATTGGTTACAACTAAAAAATATTAAATCTATGTGGAATGAGAGATAGCTAGAGAAGGTGAAGAGCTATATCGTCATCATCCCTTGTGAACTGAACTGGATAAGGGAGACTAAAGGGATGATGAGGATGTCTATATAAAGTATAAGGTAATCGGAAGAAACAGCTCGTGGGCTAAGCCAATAGATCATCTCTTTAAAATATTATGAATACCGAATTATCATACTTTATCTTTTACTTGTGGTGGTGGGGGTATTTTTTAAGGGGGGGATGTGGAAATTGTTAAGGGGGGGTTTGCATGGATTTTGATGGAATTCCATGGGAATTTCGGCTTTTACACTTAGAACTGCAATTTTTTCGGTACATTGACACAATATTTTTTAATTGCTTGGCAAAGTTAAGATAAGTGAGAATTAAATGGATGACCCCTGACCCAGTAGCTCCCGCGTTTCCATGTCATCACGATAAAAAGGAGTAGAGAGAAGAGATTGATACTAATCACACCCTGGCATATCCTCCAGGAAAGCAACCAGGTTTCTTGGGCTCCTCACAAAGTGCTCAGGGCCCTTTGAAATAATAGCCGATCTAAACGTCCCCCCAAATAAAGTGTTGCCCCTCTTGTCTTACCAAACACACGTCCGCCAACTTAGGAGCTGCACACACAACTACCAGTTAGCCCAGCCACGGCACATGCCATCCATACATTGAGCCCTGAAAAAAAACACCCAGTCCATAAGGGTCTCCTCTATAATCTACTGTATGGATGACCCTTGACTTTAGAGGATATATCCCTCTCTATATATAAAAATAAGGATAAGCGATTTCAAATCGTTTCCTTGCTCCTCCGTGGGCATTTATTTATGCTTCGTTGTCTAAAAAAATCAGAGGTGGAAAACAGATGTTGCTCAATTTCATTAACGATCCACTGAAATTACACCTGCTGCTACCAACACCGCCGAGCTCAGAGAGACTTAAGGGCCCTTAAGCTCTTGGATGATAATAATATAGCCCCCTCCCCCTTGTACTGAACCAAAGAGCTGAGAAATGTTCAAGCTAAGAGAGCCTCCTTTGGCATTTGACACTGCGCCCCCCTCAAATGTTTACAAATGTTTATGAGCTGATGGAGGGGACTCTTTAAATATTTTTAAGTGCTGAAAGAGGGAAGGAAGGGCCTCTTGATTGTTGTGAAGGGATTAGCATAGAATGGGCTAATGATAGGCTTTTAAGTATTTTGAAAGTGGACTAACCTCCCGACATTTAATGTTTGAATGACGGGGCATAAAAATTGATGGTGACTTTGTATTTGTGTTTGTTCCAGGTAAATCGTCCCTTGACAATGAAGAAGGAGGGGATACAGACGAGGAACAGGAAATTGAGTTCCAAAGGGAAGAAGAAAAAAGGGTCCCTTTCCATCCCTGATGTCATGAAACCTATGGACAAAACTGCCTTCTCCTCATTCAACCCTGCTGCCACCTCCATGTCCCCTTATATGTGAGTACACATCTTCAGATTACTAACTCTTAATTAGTGGACCCTTGGATAAATCATTAGAGAGACCCTTTCATATAACTACTTGGTCAGAGTAGCCTTAATTAACTACGGAGTTACCCTTAGCTAACTGGGCTTAGCTTCAGGGCCTGATTAGAGTGTACCCTTTAGCTAACTGACTACGTACTTAGAGCCTCCCTTAACTAACTACGTTAGAGACACCCTTAGCCCTAAAAGCTACTGAGATGTCACAGTAAGTCTCTTGACTAAAACCACACAGAAATAGATAGCCCTTAACTACTGCTCCCTTAGAGCCCCTTTAAATTCTCAGCGTTTTTGAGGCAAGGCTCCGGCGAAGCCACCCCTGGTGCAGATTTTTTAAATACCTTTAAAAGTTATGTACGAAAATGATCATAAAGAAAGACAGCTCTTAGAGTTAGAATTAATCAAAGTGTAAAGTTAAATAGTAGCCCTGAAGGGACGTTAATTTGGTGACAGGGAGGAGATGTGTTGAGGAATGCTGAGAGAGAGAGGGGCTCATGTGGAGTGTCAAATATTCGTTCTACACACTAAACTCCTCTCTAGTCCCATTCAATGCCCAAGGTATTTAAATTTAATGGCCCCAGGGGATTTCTGTATAAATCTTAATGAATAATCAGGAAGGAATGTGACCTCTTAGGGTGACCCTTACCTCCTCTCTCTCTCAAGAGAGAGAGAGATGAGGAATTCCGTTAATTGAAACTAATGAATGGATTATGGAGATGAGGGCTTGTGATGATTTTTATTGACCTCGCGGGTATTTGTCTCACAGGTATCACAATGGAGGCATGCATCACCACCATGGAGGGTCGATGGGAGGGGGCTTCGTCCCATCAGGGCCCCCGATGGGCATGTCGGGCATGGGCATGGGCTCATTGGGACTTAGTGGCCCGGGGTCACTCGCCCTTGGATCTGCCGGCTCTTTGGGCATACCTACGCAACATATGACTGTAAGTTTTTTAAACTTTTTATATCGTTTTTTAGCAAGGTTTTTGTTCGTGAATTTAATGTAAAATTTTTTTTTGGATTGTTTAAGAAGTCTGAACCCGTTTTGAGAATTTGGCAAAAATAATATTAATGGAGCTAAAGTTAGATATTTTCCCCACTTTTATCTGACTTCTGAACATGAGTTAAATATTAAAGATAAATTATGAAATATCAAAGTTTCTAGAATTAATTGTTTGTTTGATATTGTTTCATAATAGAGAGGTTGAGAGTCAGTGATTTCTGTGTGCCGATTTTGTAACTGTGTAGTAATGCTCTTAATCTAACATTGGTACAGTGACAATTCCAGGCCAAAAAGCACTGTATCTCAACCTCCCTAATGATAACGGTAGAGGATGCACTAATAAAAAATATATTTTGGAATCTCGTTGGTAGAATGTAAACTGATATCCGCAAATCTGGTCATTCTTGAACTATTTGCAGATGCAGAATCTGATGAACCATTATTTTTAATGTGTTCGCAGGCCGGATGGAGGACAGAGTATGCTTGAGCTTGAAAACACTTGAAAATCTATCATCAAAAAAAACCCATCCCTCAAATAAAATATGAACTATGACCTACTCTTGAAAATAAAATGGGGGATGAATTCGAATCACAAATCACCACCACCGCCAAGTGCGTCCAAGCCTCTCCAAGTCGTCCATACAAAAAACGAAGAAGCAGCCTGTCCAACTTAAAACGGCCAGAGTACCCCTCCTCACCCCTCCAACCTCTTTATAATGATCTCGAGCCACAAACCAAAATAATTTCGGCAGCATTTTAAAAGGACTTGTGATTAGCTTATCACAATTAAGTTCTTGAGATAATTACCATGAAAAATAGTTACCAGGCACAACCAGAAGAACAGGCAAAATTCCTAGCCTCTCTGTGGACTCTTTTAAAAAAAACTACAAGGGAAGACTCCCCTCTTCTGTGTCCATCGTCCAGGGGGACCCTTAAAGCTCTCACACGAAGAGTCCCCCCCCCAAGAAAGGTCTCCTCACCTCACCAAGGACGAGCTCTTGATTGGTCTTTAGTTAAATTGATAGGATTTTTTGGGGTACTTGAAGGCCATTTGTCCCAAGAAAAAAAAACCAAGTCAACAGTCTTTCCAAAATAAACTAAAAACTCACCACCCTTTAAAAGAGTAGGAGAGAAAGGTAGAGTTACAATTAGCCCCTTGAGAGTTAGTTCTAAGGCTAAGGCTAAGATAATGCAAAGAGTGCACAGTTACTATAAACTCGTTAAACTAATGATAATTAAACTAAGTTAACTATTAATTAAAATAATCAGTGGGTACTCAAGATCCAAGTATTAAAACCTCGTTCCACTTTGCCCCTTTGAAACTTTGAAACTTTGAAACTTTGAAAACTTTGAAAACTTTAAAAAACTTTGAACGTAAAAGAAAACTTGGCCGAGTCTCTTGTGAAGATTTTTTTTAATTGCAATTAACTATTATTAATAACTAGTACACATCCTAATTACAGATCATCTACCTCCCCTCACGAGTCTTTGTGTTTTTTTTTATAGAAAAAGCTATTACCGTTTAGTGTTGTTTTTTTTAAATTTTAAATACCAGTGAATTACTTGACCTAAGAATTTTGCTGGGGATATTTTACTATTTTTTTGGGGGGAGGGGGGACTTGGCAGGGTTGCAAGAAATATATTCCCAATGATCCCTCAAGTGTACCAGAGGGGGTTTGGTCAATAGGGAGGTTGAGAGACGATGACTTTTAGCTTGTGATTGTGAGTGTAGGGAGAAGATAGATCAGAAGGGGAAAATAAGAGTATCGCAACCTCCCTATTGTCCCAGATGTGAATAATTGAAAGGTGTCTCCGTGAGGAAGAGTCAATAATCTACTAGAGAGATATTTATATATTCACCCTCTTTATTTTAATAGTTGAGGTTTTACATAGGTTTTTTAAAAATGTAATTTAACTAAGGTTATTATTATTATGGCTGCTATCGTCGTTACTATTATTTGTACTATAATTAGTCTTGTGTATTTATTAAGGCTTGGTTTAAAAAGGGGTCGAATTGGGAAAGCTACACATGATCTAATATACGTAAGGGCAGAAGAGACAGACACACATCCACACCCATTTACTACAATGTATAGAGAGATAACCAAATGATATTAAATGTACTTAATTATTATAATTAATAGTTAAGAGGTTGGATTTGGATTTACAGCCGTCTTTTTAATTCAAAAGCTTAGTAGGAAATTAATCTAAAATCTTTGCTAATCAAAATTTAGCTAAAATTCATTAATTGCAAAGTTAGTTGTTTTTTTTTTACATCACAATGCCCCAAAATCTTTAAATTTCAAGTCAGTTTCCTTAAATGTTATAAAATAGTTTAACCTCCCCTTAAACTGGTTTTGAAAAGACGTAAAGTGTGAAATCGGCTAAAATCCAACCTCTCAACTCTTTAGAATCAAAAAACTCCCTTGGCTTTGTGTGTGAACCCCTTGAAATCCTCTCCCTTGGTACTTTAAGCTCCGACCTAACTGTAATTGTAAATGCCGAGGTTGGAAAGGATATTAAAGATATTTAAATTTAATTATAAAACCATGTTAGCAAAGGTGAATTAGAATTGTGACTGTTGAGGAATTAGAGAGTCCACCCACAACACAACCAAAAGTCCGAGATAATTTAATTAATTTAATTAGAGCCCTCGTGGCTTTCTGTGTTCCTTTGATCAATTGAATAATTAATTATCTTATGAAGGTGGTGATGATATGAGGGACTCTATTAATATAAATACATGCATATATATCCACATCTATAAATATATATATATCTATATGTGTGTCCACTTCCACTATACATAATATATTCTACCCCCTAGGTTTACTATATAGCTCTCTAGAGTCTACCACTATAAACTATACGAATCTCCGATCAATGTTGTGTATATTAATATTTAACCAGCTATGTTAGACATTGAGTTTGAAATGGTTGAATAAGAAGCAGAAGACGGTTTACATGATGCAACAGAATACCCGGCTCTCTTGTCTTGAATTACTATACCTCATGAGCATTTATTCAACCCGGCAGAGTCATTACTAATTTAACACCGCAGTGTGGAGCATTATTAAGAATTAAGACGGGTATTATCCGATTTACAGCTCGGGTAATTTCATTTGAGAGTCCCGTGCCAGTTTCTTCACATTTACCAAGGCAAGGGCTTTATTTTAAGAGTTAGGGTAGGGATCTAGGGATGTGACCAGATAGGGCGGCGAGAGACTCAGTCCGATTACGACAGGCCTCATAATTTCTAATAGAAGGGAGGGGGGCTGTATTCAAAGATTTGCGGTAAGTGCTAGGTAAAGTACAAGGCGAGGATGTCCAAGGGATTGACGCACAGGATTTGAACAACCCGATTTCTTAATGGCATTCCAAAGTTTTTCTTAGGAAATAAAAAGTTGACAAGCTAAGCTGGATTTTAGAGTGATTAAAAAGCTCCCACTGCCTTAAGTACCCCCTACTTTTCAACATATTTTTAAGTTAAGATAAATACATTTTTTATTTACATTTATTAAATATCAAATATCACCCACGCATTTAACTAACAAGCACTTTCCTTCAATCTACTTTTTAAATTCTTCCCCATGCTCTTCTTTCTTGCTGACTTGATCCTGGCAGTTGCAACAATTAAAACAGTTGCAGTTGCAACAATCAAAGATAAAAATCCACTTGTCCTACATGATTCTAGCATCTTGTACGACATCGCTGTTTTTTCTCTCTTAAACTGCGAATATTTACTAACCCTTACAGTGAAATTGTAGTTGAGTCGAAGTTATTCGCAACAATGAAAAAAAAAACAAAAAAAAATTAGAGTCTAGAATGTGAAGAGAGGATTGTTGGATTGTTGGCATTGTTGCTAATGAGGATTCAATTTCCGGTGATTTTTCTACAACTTTTTACAGATTTCCTCTCTCACCAATTATCTCTCTGATTAAATAAATACTCTCTTTATAATTGCCTGATTCTATTTCATGTATCTATTTCCTACATCAACTTGTACTACGTGGAGCTCAACTTGCAGAGAATAGTGGGAAACTTGAGACTTGAACAAATCTAAAGAAAAAACAATTCAGGTTCTACTCTGCAATTCTCTTTTTTAATTCAAGCTGTTCACAAGTCGGCAAAAACAGCAGGGGCTACTATTTACTCTATAATGCACTTTAAATGTCTCTCTGTTTCTTCATTTACTACTCCACCATAACTGATTGAGCGATTATAAATCTTAATAGCTCCTTAAATACAACTCACTAAGGAGGTCAGAGATAGGCTTAGGATGCTATCAAAAAATTGAACCTTGACCTCCGAAAAAGGGTACTTATCGTCAGTGACCCTTAAATGGGCCTGTTGCCACCTAGTTTTAAGCAAGAACATTCCTTGCAAACCCTTGCAACGATTTCACCCTGGTATTTTAGGAAAATTTATTTAGTTTCCACTTGAAATCCGCGCCACAAGAAGTCGCAGCATATAGAGCTAACATTTCAACAAAATGTCACCCCATGTCCCTTTACCTTCGCCCTAGAAAGCCCAGAGACACACAGAGGATTGGCATAACGTATATACGATAGTTTGTAAATTCAGTAGAGACAAGGAAGGGTTTCAATGTATTAGGGAATGAAAGACAAGTCCGGAGAGGGTCCTTGGGGTAATGAAATGTTCCATCGGGCCAACAAGGGATTTATTTTAAATAGAATGATTTTTGAACCGTAAGGGAAATAGAATTCTTATCTCAGGAGGACACACGACCACCACCGACTCGATGGACCGAGGGGATCACCCAAACTAAATCCGCAAAACTTATTTATTATGCACTCTTGTTTGTTGCCCACCCCGGCGGAAAAAACAATCTCGGGATAATGCTGTGTTGGAGGCGGGGCTCATTGTTACCCGGCTCTTTGGACAAGGCCTGAGCTTTGAATAAAAGGAACGGTGGCGTTAGATTACATTCTCTCCTATGAGGGGATTCAGTGGCAGACCAGAGAGAGGCCGGGCAGTTAACATGACCTAAGGAGATGGTGGGATTATAGAGGTCAGACTCAATCAATTCTTTATGGGAATTAAATGACCCCTGACCCGACGTGAACAAGCCTTGCCACTTGAGTTAACCGCTTAGTAATGCTTTCCCTTTCTCCATGATTGAGAGTTTCTTTGGGAATGTTGGGCTGGGTGTTTGGCGGAGTTAAGCCCCCACTGGTCATTCAATATCCGAGGATTTTCGGTCAAAAATAGTCAAATTACGTGGCTCGTTGAGCACGTCACATTGAGCTGAGGAAAAGGAGACAAAATCCTCTGAGTACAGGGAGCCCCAGTTGATCTTCACACTTTCGAATATCTGCTGCAAAAAAATGGAATCTTTGAGAGAAGGGACAAGTCGGTAATTGAATATTGACTCACACTATTAAGCGGGTGAAGATTTTTTTTTGATTTCAAAGAATTACTACTGGGTTCGGATTTTACATCTAGCTATTGTAATTGTATTTTAAATGTTTTCCAGATATTTAAGCGGCTTCAAAGTAAATCTAATAAATTCTCCAGATTAAAAAAGAGAAAAACTAAGAAAAAAAACGATGGGAAAATATTTAGATTTTCAAGGATTTTGAGGATATCACTGAAAGAAATTGAAATACATTGAAAATATTTGTCGACAGGGAAAAGGAGGGTGGGAAATGTTTTTAAAGCACACAATTCTCATGTAATTATTGACTGATTTCTCAATCTAATTTTTTTTTCATTACAACAGAAGGATTAGAACACAAAGATCTGAAAAGGTAAATGAAAATTGAGTCGCTTTGTATTTTGAAAGCCCCTCCTAGTAATCCTTCAAGGGTCAACATCAAATCAAAGCCATCCCCTTTGACTTTCCATAAAAGAATCAAAGGATTTTTAAAAAAACGGTAGGGAAAGGGAAAATCCATGAAACATTCTATGAAATGTCTTGAGCTTTATTGTCCAAAGACCACAAGAGCTTTTAAGACATTAGACAGAGAGAGAGAGAATTTTAAAAAGGTGGTGTTGACTTTAAGTCACCGCCTCCGACAAAACAAATAAAATAATTATAACCCTTCCAAACGTTTATAAGAAAATACCAAAGATTAATTTTTAATTGTCCATTTGAGTTTCGAAAATTAATTGACGGGCAGGGGATGAATTACGAAAAAGAACACGTGACAAAAACGGGCATCCCTAATTCATCAAAAATAAACCACACAACCGTTTAAACGTACGTCCCTAACTAAAACTTACATAAGACCCTAGAGGGTCCCCCTGATTGTGTCCATACTGCCCATCTTCCAATTTGCCCTCCACTTGGAGATCCTAAATGAATACCTGCAATCAGATTACCAAATAATGGACTTGTACGAAATGATCTAGACGGACGGAGGGATGGACACACGGACATGCACATGAAATACCTCCGCAACTTAATAACAACTGTGAACTATCAAAAAGACATTTATAAAAAAAATCCTTCTTTCTTTTAAATGTTTCTTAAACTCGTGTCAAGATAGAGAAAAGGTGGTCACACCTCCTCTCTTAAATCTCCTTCCTTCCTCCTACTACATTTCCTACAGATTTCTAAACATGTGTTTACAAATAAAGTCTCCTCTCATATTTGAGAGGAACAAGAATGGAAGTGATTGACTCATAGGGAGATTGAATGGGGGCAGAAATATTTCTCTCAAAAATCCATTCAAATCATCATGATCAACAAGCACATGAAAAAGACAATTAGGACAACCTCTCTATTGTTCGTCTCGAAATGGAAAAAAAACCTGTGGGTTTTCATATTTTATTATCATTACTTGATGATTCGGAGAATAATAAAAAATCCATCCACACGTACAGACACATGACGATCGTGTTTTTTCTTCAATCTATAAAAGAAAGAAGAGCAGTGTCAGTCCTCTGTGGCAAGTCGGGCCAGATGACGGGGGTTTATTGAGAAACGATTTTTTTTAAAGAAGCTCTTGTTGTAGGAACATTCCTTGAATAGTTTGAGAGAGAAGCTGCTGAGGAGGTACATCCCTTTTCCAGCTTTGTTAAGAGAGAGAGAGAGGGAGGGTGACTGACATGTGGACATTAAAGAGTTTTAAGGGCTTATCGACAAGAGAGATCTGATTAGAGGAGAGACAGGGGCGGATGGGAGATCTCCTTGCACTTTATCACACCTCTCTACCAATTTCAAGGGGTGGGGTGGGCATTCACTGGGTTCAAGTATTGTGGGGCATTGGAGGGATTTTAACTAGCGAAAGGTCAAGGGCTTTAGCCCTTAGGGGTTTTAAATAGGTTTTGAGTTGCGAAATCCTCTGTAGACTTTAAATTGGGGATCTTTCTGACAGTTTTCAAGCTACGTCCTCAAAGTTTTCGAAATTTAAATTTCAAGTCGAAACATTCAAGCCTTAATTTGGCTCCTACCCTTTTTAAAAACCCTTCAAAGCTTCTTATTTCAAGAACTCAATAGTCGTAAAGGGCTAGCCCTTAAATACTTGCAAAAAACTGCTACAATTCCTTTAATTAAAATTCTGCTGATTTCCCCAGAAGACTTAAGTGCTTCCTTTGAATCCTCAAGACACAATGTGCACAAAGGGCCCTTGAGATTCTCTCCATCTCTTTTAAAAACTCTTTAGCCTGTGCATATAAAAGAATGTGAGAAATGTGAAGGTGCACTTGTGTATCCCAACCTCCAACTTCCAAGCCACGAGGGCCCTTGTAAAAAAATCTCAGCTTGGGCACGAGCTGGACTGAAGGAATGATGATCCCCTTCCTTTGCCTACTAATTAACCCAGAGGTAATTAGTTGGATATAAAAAAGAGCCCTTCTTCCTCCTCTTTGTTCACAGATGAGGAGATGGTGGCACAGCAGGGGCAACTCTTTCATCCCAAAATATCAACACATGCAATTATGATTGACTCTGACTTTAAAAACAACCCGCTTGTCCCGTTCATAATAATAATAAGCTAGTAGGGCCGCCCCATCCTGAACCTTCCCCCTGTAAGCCCCAAAGTCAAATGGAATTAAAATACTGGAGAATTTCATTTGATAATTCAAAGGGGGTGTGCCTTGATATGATTTGCACAGTGACTGGCAACAATAGCCCTTTGGATTGTTGAGGGGGAAAAGGTTTAAGTACTGATGAACGATGGGATGATGTGGACCTCTCTGGACTTTGTTACCATCTGAGATTGAGGGATGATGAGTCTGATTTATCAATCTGTTTTTACAACCCTCCTGGGATTTTATATCTACCATCTCGGACTATTCTTCTAGAGAGATGATCCACAAGTCAGAACAATAAGAGAGAGAGAGATCTTCAAGCTCATTTTATAACGATGCCTGCCTAGGGTCACATCAAAATCAAATCTTACACCTTGACTCAGTATTATTAGCGGTTGGTGGTGGTGGTGGTGGTTTTGTTCTTGTTGAGTTTTTTTATACACTCCTGAAAATCAGGGCCGGAGCTTTTGCCCCCTTAGCCCCCTTTTCAAACTGGCATTTTATCCGCCCCTAGCCCCCTTTTGAAACTGGGGACTGGGGGTTATTTTGAACCCCTAGCCCTTTTTTAACTAGCGTTTTTTTTACATGAAACTCGAAATCCAATTTAGTCACAATCGGCAAGTTGTCAGAGAGCTTTAAAAAGCTGTAAAGAATCTCAAGGGCCCTTTGTGTACATGGAATCCCTTGCTACGGCCCTGGGTAAAATGAATCCCATTTCCTTGATGAGATTTGCTAACTAACTAACTAACACCTTCTCTCTTCCTTTCTCCTCTTTAGTTTTTTTCCCCTTTGTAAGTAATAATATAATAAATGATAGGACGGGGGGAAAAAAGAGTCTGTCAAAATTTGTGGCTGTTGTTTGTGCTTATTTTATTCTAGTGGCTTGAGGGATGGCACGAGCTGGGATTTTTTTGTATCAATCTTGTGATTTAAAATCCAACTGTTTCTATAATACCCGTGTTACAATACTGCCGAGATAGTAGGATGTGCTATACAGGGTGTTCTAGCCGAAGGTACTGGCATTGATAATTCATAATTTTCTGACACTTAATTTTATTTTTATGATTGGAGGGATTTTTTAAACCCGGTTCAGGGTCACATCTGCAATT
>JAQFYM010000841.1:0-47378 GCA_034694785.1 Agrenia bidenticulata | reverse complement strand
TCAATCGGAAATGTTTGAAGAGAGTTATCGTGATGACAGACAGACACGGTGATCACATAAGCCCTGGCTCGGGCTAAAAACTCAAAACTGCAAGCTGAGTACGACAAAGGGAAAAAAATCTGTTCTCACTGTGTAAATTTATTTTGAACTCCTCCAGGGTCTCCATTTCGAATTGGTTTTCGAGCTCACCTCAGACGACCAAGAAGAAGAAATTCGACGACCGTCTGCAGCCGAAATGCAAAACTCTCCTCTCACACAAATTGCGAAATATGTTGCCACCAACAGCGAGGTATTGAAAAACTTTCAAAATCTAACTCCCCCTTAAAAAAACTGACCCTTTCAAAAACCCCCCTTTAAGTTTTTTTCCATGAGAATTAATTCATTTTTTCCCCACTTTTCATCGCTTTGAAAATTTATTATTATATATTTTATTTTTGAACTGTCCCCTTGAAATTATAATTCACAAGGCTGAGATAATTTCTAAAGGGGTTAAATTTGTGTGGAAGTAGATCCTGAATATCGGAGATGCAATCACGTGGTACAGGGACTCTGTGGATCATTCCAAGGAATTGCTTCCAATGACGGAAAGCACGTTCTACAACTCCCTCCCTAAGAGCATCCTCTGCATGCCAATCTACAACGGCCAAAGGCAGGTCATCGGGGTGGCCCAGCTCATTAACAAAGTAAGACTCCCTTAATAAGACTCAACTAACAACTCTCGGGCTTTAGCAACTACTCCCGGGTATTACCAGGAAAAACCTAGAAGCCTCAAAGATTTTATTCTCCGACTTCTGAGGGGAAAGGCCTTCGAGGAAGTTGACGTGGGCAACTTTGGGAAAAACGGGCTCATAAGCCTTTGTTGTCCTTGCTCTATTACTAAGAAGAATGAGCCCCTTGGAACTTATCCTCCCGATTTAAGCGACTATTCGTAAATTACGGCGTTTAGTACCCCCTTCGCCCCCCTTGTAACCTATCCAATGCAAATCTCTCAACCCGTCCCTTGGTATTGAAACTCAGGAATTGTACAATTTATATCGATACAGGAGCCCCCCCTTCTCAGAAATTTACGAAATTTCCGAACAGTCCATTCCTTAGGCCGTACATTCTAACTTGAGATGAATAACGATCCACAGGACCCGGTGGGAGTGTCAGAGGGATCTCAATGTGGAACGTGGAGAGTAATTACCACGTCAAGTGAAGCCCTTATGTCTGAGCTTTGGGGAAAAGGATGTTGGTCCTTAAAAAACTATAATGGTTAGAGAGGCCCTTAGGGAAGATTGGAGTGTATGCTTAAACGCATACGCGGCATAAGCTCCTCACATCTGTGAATCTGAATTCGTTGGATGTGATATGATGAGGGATGTGGAAATGTCCGCATCTCTGTCTGCAAAAACACCAATGCTAACTGCTGCAAAACTGCTGCAACGGCCTCCATCCGCTTCATCCCGAATTTGTGTCATTGGGGAGAGGGAGGTATGAGAATTTAGGTAGGGGCTCTGGCTTCACACCCGCTTGTCATCTCGTCACTTTTTTTTGAGCTTTCAGAGTTGGAGAGTGGATAGGGAGATTGAGTGGAGTTTGGATTGCACTGAGAGTATTGAGAATAAATCATGAGGAATGGATTTTGAAAAGGATTTTAGGTGTTTTTTTAAAGATTAATAGAGAGGTTTTGATAGACTTAAATCTACGGTCGTAGTCATTATCTTTTTGTGTAAGAAACAGGAGGTTTCGATACCGTGTTTTCTCTATACGCCCCAAATATTATCGAGATTTTTAAAAAGTGCAAGGAAGGAGTTGTAAAATTTCAATTTCGAATTTCCCGCTCGAAATTTTACAAAACATAATGGATGAGGATGACCCCTCCTGGACTTGTCCCCTCAATATTTATCCCTACAAGTAATTTCCCTCAGACTCGACTATAGGGAATCCGCGAGTCATGATGTAATTCGTAACTCCATATTGGCCTTTGTGACATTACCTCCGTCCGTCTGTCCGTCTGTCGGTGCAAGAAAGCTGTTAATGATAAATAATCCATTACCACGTGACATTTAATTTACAGGCAAACAACCAACCTTTCACGGACAGTGATGCGAATACATTCGAGGCCTTTGCGATCTTCTGCGGCCTGGGGATTCACAATACTCAGTTGTATGAAAGCGCATGTAAGTCCTCTCTCATTTATTATCTCACACCCCTTAGGGTTACCTTTTTTAACGTTTTTTTATGTCTCTCTCTCTCAAAAAAAACCCTCTTCACTCCATTTGATGAGACTTGAGTGCTTCAACTTTCCCATGACTCAAAACTTCACTACACATTTCACCTTTTTTTTAATCTCCGTCCCAATAAAAAAACCCGGGACTTTTCCACCACCGCTCTTTGACGGTACTAGGAGTCTCGATTGTTATTTCCATAGCTGAGATTTTTCATATTTTTCCCAGCTGCTTTCCCTTCATATTTCAGAGTCAATTGTTGTTGACAACTCTCGAGTGTTTTCCATACGCTTTCCAATAGAGACAAGTTTCTGGAAATTCTTTACTTGTTTTCAATGTATGAATTTGAGAGTTGCAAGGGGCTGTTCGTAAATTACGACAAGGAGGTCAGAGGTCGCGTGGTGCTTAATACTAATGGTTATGGATGGGCCTTGTTTTGTGTCACGAGGAGGGGTCAAAACTCGGGATTTTTGGCTTACCGTTACATTACGTGATTTACGAACAGCCCTGTGAGATATTTTTTAAGGATCTGGTGAAGATTTTGGAGTGTCTTGTAATGTTTTATTCAGGGGTTGTCGTCCTTGTAGAAGGGCCCTTATTGCAATAGTCGATAAAGTACCTTTTCCCTAGAGAGAGGTAGGAAATCTAGTTCAGCTTTTGTTAGCATGAGTCTTCAAGTGTGTAAACAACATTTGGAAAGCATGTTTTTCAGTTTAATCTGTCCCTACTGATTGGTTTTGACATTTGGAGCGTGGTTTGACATGATGGGTTTGATGAAGACTATTTTGATGAGGGAGATGATATGAGGTGGTTCTAATTTTAGGTAAGCTGATGGCTAAGCAAAGCGTCGCACTGGAGTGCTTATCATATCACGCCACGGCATCGCATGACGACACTGAGAGACTTCGTCGGGATGACATCCCTTCATCAGAATACTACAATCTCTACAGGTACAGTTGGGTCGTCCAGGAATGCTCCAGGGGCCCTCAGCTTCTTAATTGAGCAGATCGGCTCTTAGAGACATCTTAGTTAATAATCGTTGAGCTAAGAGTACCCGCGTAAGCCTGAGGGCACCCGACACCCTTAGCTCCATTCGTCTTGACTTCTAAAATGAATTGGTGTGTTTGGAGGATTTAAATTGAACTGTGTTTGTAAACTGTAGTTACACCTTTAACGACTTCAATATGACGGACAGTGATACCTGCAAGGCAACCATCCGGATGTTCCTGGAGCTTAACCTCGTTTCCAAGTTCCACGTCCCGTATCCAGTAAGTCCATCACTATTAACAAAGAGAATTGGCTAGAATCTTTGTGTCTGTGTGTGTGTGATGAGCGATGCCCGCTATGACGGGGATCGGGCCACTGGCTATGTATGCTCTAAGTGATCCCCGTCACAGCGGGCACCTAAGTCTAGTGATAATAGTTGCTGAGGATGTTGAGATAACTTTGATTGTCGAAACTGGATATAAAATAAAAAGCGTTGAATTGTATTTGTATTTTCCAGGTGCTCTGCCGCTGGGTGCTCAGTGTAAAGAAGAACTACCGACCCGTGAAATACCACAACTGGCGTCATGCCTTCAATGTGGCCCAAACCATGTTTACCGTTCTCACTAAAGGGAGGATGGGCCAGTTCCTGGACGACTTGGATGTATGAAAATATCCCGTATTAATATTTGCATAAACTAAATCCCCCACGGGTCCTGTGACTTTTACAAATCTTGTCTCTTTGATGTGCGTAGATATTGGGACTGGTGGTGGCTTGCTTGTGCCATGACCTGGACCACCGAGGGACGAACAATGCCTTTCAGCAGCTCACTGCCTCCCCACTCGCAGTCCTCTACTCTACGTCCACAATGGAACACCATCACTTCGACCAGTGTGTCATGATCCTTTCCTCTGAAGGGAACAATATATTCCAAGTACGGCTCCTAGTTTATTTATACATCTCAACAATGTAACGTGGTTTTCTAAGGTGGCTTGTGTTGCAGGACTTATCAGCAGACAACTACAGGAAAGTGATGAAGATTGTCGAGAAATCAATCCTCTCGACGGACTTGGCCATGTACTTCCGCAAAAAGGACCACTTTATCGAACTGGTCGAAAACGGAGAAATCTCCTGGCAAGGCGATGATAAAAAAGAACGTACGTTCAAAGTTCCTCTCATCCATTTTTTCCAAGTCAACATCAAGGGCCGTTCGTAAATTACGGAAAGGGACAAAGGGGGCCGGGGGATGGTTGAGGTCAAATGAGGTCACGTCGGTCAGTGGCGCTTCTTGTCGGAGGGGCCATGTGTGTTTTTAAGAGGGGTGTTTAAATCTGAATTTTTATCGAACGATCCTCCAGGGACTACTCACCACTTTCTGTGGTTATGACTTCCATAAAATCTTGTCGCCCCCTCCTTGTAATTAATAGCGTTAATGGGGACTTTATGACTTTATGAAGAGAGTTATTTTTTATGGACCCTCTGGGAAGTGCAGGGTTTTATCGGCAGTGTCGGGATAAAAAAAAGCAGTGGTGGCACTCGTAAGCTCTAAAAGCGGCTTGGTTGCCAATGGGGCATTTTTTATATTGTAGTTACCCGTTTGCAATTTGAGTTTGAGGGTCCGCCCCTTTTCCCTTGTGTAGTTTAAAGAGACGGGGTTTGTTTTGTGTTTGGGATTGGAAGGAGGAAGTATGTAAGAGTTTTTATAGCTTGTAGTATGACTTAATCATCTTAAGGGTTCGTTTTAAGTCCACATTTGGGGAATTCGTTCTGGATTAGAGAAGGGAGAGGAAAGGATTCGGTGTTTAGTAAATATTTACTCTCGCATCGGATTAAGTGGAAATAGACACATCCACATCCTACTCTCCGTTTTATATTTACTACCTTTCCATTTTACACCCGCATTCTCAGAAAATACTTTGCTTTATAGTGTTTTCGGATATTTTTCCGTGTTTTATTAAATTTTAAAACAAATACGTAAATTCGCGGATTTTGGAGCTTTTTTAAAATCTGAAACTGGTTTCATTGTAAGAAAACTGGGTTTTGGATGGATTAAGCGGGTGGGGTTTTATGCTGGGATTTTTCGGTGTATACGAAATCGAGTTGATCGGAGTGGTAAATTTTTAAAATAAGTATAGTAGTGATTTTTAGTCGAGCGGGTACAGATAATACTAATACCATGAAAAAACCCAACTCGAATTAAAACTGAAGCTCTGATTGACCTTCTGGCTGAATTAAATGACCTACCTTTGACTCTAGCCTTGAAACGATTAAAATCCTCTTGCCCGTGTATTAAATTGGTATTAAGCAGTTGGGTTTGATAAGATGTTTTGATATTTTGTGGACAGTGTTATGTGGAATGATGATGACGGCTTGTGATGTGGCGGCCATTGCCAAGCCCTGGGAAATCCAGCACAAAATCGCTAAGCTCGTTGCAGACGAATTCTTTGACCAAGGGGACTTGGAAAAAGAGCAGCTCAATCAGCAGCCTCAGGTAACACATTAATCAGCAGCCCTTAAGTCTACCACTGCCCTTACTTAACATTGTGTGTATCATGTTTGAACTAATTATATATTTTGAATTCCCCATCCTTCAATCGAACAGGCCATGATGGACCGAGACAGGAAAGACGAGCTTCCGAAAATGCAACTAAGTTTTATTGATGTGATATGCTGTCCCCTTTACAAGGTTAGTTTTTCAACTGAGGACTGACAACTGAGATTTGAAAAAAACATTATGGGAAAAAATATTAAAATTTCTTGAAAACGTTCCAGGTACTGTCAGAAACGTTTCCATGGCTGAAGCCTCTGTCAGAGGGTGTCCAGAGGAATCGAAATAACTGGCAAGATCTGGCAGAAAAAGTTGACATGGGTCTCACATGGATTGACTATGACGTCATTGAGAAGCCGGTGGAGGAGTTTACAAGTAATTTTAAAAAATTCCTAACTTTTCAAATTTTTAAATCTCTGCAAATTTTAATGCCCTTGACTCCGTTAAATAGAAGATTCCGAGCCCCAGGATGTGAACTTTGTGGTGCAGAACCTCAACTGTACAAACGCGGAAGGGGAGGGAGAAGGAAGCGGTGGGCGCCGCAACAAGTCCAAGTGGAAGCTCACCCGCCTCTTCCGGGACAGCAGCCAACTTCGAAAGTCCACCTCCATCCAGTCCAAGGCCTCCTACTCCGAAGTCTCCTCCCCCCAAGCCAAAAAGGACGAGAGTGTCCTCATCCCTCCAAATGTGGTGAACCCAGTCCCCCCGAGTGCCATCTCCGCACTGACCCCTCCGACTGTGGACGCTGTTGCGAACGCTGCTGCGATAGCTGTTGTAAACGCTGTTGCGGAGGCAGAGCCGCCCGTGTCTCCGACTGCAGGTCAGCACAGGGAGACGAGCATCACCAAGCCCTCTAATCCCACCCCGACTCATAAGGATAAGAAAACTAATTGCATGATCTCCTGAACTTTGCTCTGCAGACCCTTCAGTCCCCTCTGTCTCCTCTGACTAAAAAACGTTCCACGTCTTATTTTGTACCTAAAAAAATGCCGTCTCAATTGTAGTTAGGGAAATACTGAGCTATTTACAGAGATGGAGAAAAAGTCTATAGAAATATTTATATTACCACGTGTGAGATATTGTGACTCTGAATGTTTGTAATTTCATCTCAAGATTCAACGATCCTCCACCCACTAACACTAAACACTTTTAATATCACTTTTAAAAATAACTAACACTTCCCCAGCCCCGGTTTCAAACGTAAAGAGAAAACCCAACCCGCCTTTCCTTAATTGTGGGGAGCTTTGTTTTCAATTGTCGGTGACACTCTCTGTCACCTCTGACCTCTCCCTCCTTGGACTGGACTTCACTGGAGATGAAGAAGGAGGATTTTTATATGCTATGATTATGTCTTATGTTGAATGTCATGTTTGAAAGGTGATAAGTGACTTGTATTTCTAACCTTGTCTACGACAGTTATCTATGAGCTAATCTTTAATCTTGAAAGGTGTAGGTGACTTAAGGGTGTGTAGCACTTTTTCATGCTTAGTTGGAGGGTTGGAGAGATCCGAGGGGGTGGGCTGATAGCATCTGCTGCTTCAGTGGGTGTGGGTCTCGACATTTTTCCAAAGCCCTTTCTAATTACTTACATTTGATGCTTGTGAATGTACTGGCTCTGCTCTGATTGCTGATGTGCGTACCACTGACTGATTGATCCTGAGCCCTTATGAATTATGAATCATTCGTGTCAACCATGTCTTTATTATCTCGTTAAGTTTCTTGGAATAAAAGCCAGCGCTTTGTCTTGAATAATTATTGCAAACATTTGTCAACACGCAACTGGTGAATACATTTTTGTTGTCACGGCGGATGTAAAAGAAGCTTCTGAAGACCCGTGAATTGGCCACTATTTATAAGAACCTTTTTTAAGGTCACGGATTGACGTTTTTTGACCGTATTATAGTTCTGACAGTGTAGTAAATAAAATGAGCTGTTAAGCTTTAAAATTACTTCTGTACTTTTGGACGAGTAGTGAAACGAATATAGAGACAGACGGACAGACATCAGGAGTTATGAAGTTGATACAATTTCAAATCACAGCAGTAGGATGTTTTGACGGATTCCATCAGTAGAAAAGGATTTAGGTGACACTACCTTAAGATTTATATACGGCAGTTGATAACATGTCTAAAAATATTGAATTGCAAGACTGAAGAGAGAAAATTGATCAAAAAACGATGGGGACTTTGAATCAAGAATTTTGACTGTTTTTTCATGGAAATTCAGCCCTGACTTGACTTAATCTGCAATTCATCACAACAAGCCAATGACCACTGACGACCTTTGGTCCCTTATTTCATGCCTCAACTACGTCTTGGATAATTCCTCAACGTTGCCACACACTCCCAGTTACAATTAATTTTCCAATCAAAATTCTCTAACAGAGTCTTCATAATCCGTCTTGACCTTTAAACCTAACTCGGTCGATACTTGTCAATAAATATTTTTATTAATTTACTCAATTATTTAGCAATGATGCGATTACGACACTCCCACTTAATTATCTCTGCATTATTGGTGTTCACAACCTTGTCCGGGAGGACGTGGACATTTTCTCCAGTAACACTTTCTCCAGCCATGAACATTAAATACACAATCGAGACTTTGGATAAAAAGGATAAAATTTTGCAAGGGTGAAAAAATTCAGGTTGATTGGACACGTCTAACTACACGGCTATTCAATATTACTCAAAAATATGCTCGAGAATTTTTTTTAAACTCTTTTTTAAACTCTCGAACCTCTTGAAGATTTAAATAAAATCAATTCTTCGGTATTGTTTTAAAAAAAAAAGTCAATCCTTTGGTCTAAATTCCCATTGTTGATTCCCGTTCGAGTCATCACATTCTACGAGTGTAACGGCCAAGCTATTGTTCCCCCTGAAATAAAATATAAATACTTAATTTAGTTTTTTCTTTTCAATACAGGGTGTATCATAAAAAACCCATAGTTCTGGAGTCATTGATGTTTAAAAATGTTTAAACTGCGGTTACAAAAAATGATTTGAGACGAACGTATTGGACTGTAAGCATTTTCTGCCCCCCGTTTCATCCCAGTCATATTGCAGTCGACTGTTCATCAAAACTTTCCCCGACTGAGTCTCAAGTTTCCAGTAGTGCTGGACAGGGAAACTCCAGGGAGCTGGAAGTTCCAGGTCAACTTCGTTAAACCCAAAGGCTCCCATCGTTCCTATGAATCTCAGTTGGTAAGGGCCTACAGAGCCACATTCAAATGTATTTTAAATTAAGCTGGAACTTTATGTTCGTCTATCTTTAAGCTGGATTTATACTTGTACTTTCTCTTTTACTTTGTGTATCTTACTCGTGTTAAAACTAATTGGAATGAGCATGGGTAGGGACAGCAGCAGGAAAAGTTAGAGAAAAAACCGGGTTTGGAAGCTGAAACTTTTAAAGCTTTTGTTAGTTAATAGGGAGGTTGAGATAGAGGGATTTTTGCCTTGTGATTGTGACTCTAGAAATTAAGAGCATTTCTAGACTCACAAGGACGAGCCAAAAACCACAACCTCCCTATTGTAAGGATTTATTTTAAATGACCTTGACTAGGATAGAAATCACTTTTTCGAACAGCCCAGAGTTGTTCCAAACTTTGAGGGTCCAGTTGTTCCAGGGTGACCTTGCCCAAGACTTCTCCTTGGAATCCATTGTCCCGGCCAGTAAGGGCCTTCATAGAGTTTTTAATTGAAAAAAAAACACAATTCTAAAAATAAATCCATGGAAGAGTCAAAAATGTTTTGTTTGTCAACGTACCATCCCATTGTTGAGAATGAAAAAGTGTCCGTCTGTAATATTCCCTGTGTCAATTTGAGCCTGAGTGGATTGGAAATGGACCGCCAAGTTAGTAATTAAAAAAAGTGTTGCTCTCATTTTAAAAAGAGTTGGTGAAAAAAGTTGGGCCAAAGCTTGTGGAATAAATAAATTGTAAAGTGTTAGAAAAAACGTTGGAATTTATATCTGGAAACTAAATTTTTTGCAATTTAAATTAGACGCAAGTGTTCCATAAATAGATGTCCCTATTGTAGTTTGTAATTATTTTAAACTCAATGATGTCTACACGATGTTTACAGGGTGTAGCCAACATGTTTTTTTTCTTCTAGCTTAAAATATTCATCAATTCAAGTCTGATACACCAAGGCCGAACAACACACTTTCAAATTAATTTATTTAAAAACATCCCTCCACATTACAATCTAATCTATAATCCTCTAAAAATGTCTGTCTCTAATAATCAAAAACTTGCATATTATTTGTCATTTTAGTCTTATTTTAAAGTTTCTAACCAGTCGTCAAAAAATGGTCATTGAAAAACGTTGAAAATTCCTACAACTCACTACAAAGAAATTGGCTAACTCAAGTCTCTAAATTTCAAGTCCCCCTCAATCCGTTTTTTACGAGTTTTCGTACCGTCCCCCGAAAAATTCCCTCTCCAGAAATGTAAAGATTGTGGATACTAAATACAATAAGGTGTAGAAAAATAAATGGGTTCAACCCGTTGGGGAAAACAAAACAAGAATTCAAACCGGTTGACTCTGGCAGGAAGGGGAAAAGGGAAATGATACGTAAAACGTAAAAAATCCCCCACTGCCTCAAGCAGATTTGAGAGTGAAGGATTTGATTTGGAAGTTGGAGCGTTGAGTGGCTCTAGACTCTGGAGTTTCCAGGCTCCAGAAACTTTTGGATTGTTGGCCGATTTTGGCTGTAGTTGTTTAAAAGGGAGGAGGACACTTGAGTCACCCTCTCTGCCATACGCACAAATTCCAAGAACCTTTCCCCATCCAAATTCCTTTCAGACTCAGACCCATTCTCACTCACTTACCTTCAAATCCCGGCCATTGAGCACACAAATATATTACAATACTTTATTTTTTTCAACCCCCTTTTCTCGGGGGCATTGAAAATTTAAATACCCGGTGGAGATGGATGCAACTATTCAAATAGATTTCTATTGACATTTTAGAATAAAATGGGGGGGTATCTGCCTTTGAACACCGTTTTCGGAGATGGAGAAAAAAATCCGTCGTCGTCTTTTTTGGAGGGATTTTTTAGACTTTTTTTGCGATGCTCAGATTTTTTTGGGGGATAAAGTCGGGATATCAGAAATATATTCACATAAAAATTATCATTTTCTATCACTTGTAGAAAGTCCTTATGAATGAGATCCTTGAAGGGGAAAAAAATCTCTTGAAAAATGAAATTTGGCCAACCCTGTTTGCGAGACGATATTTTTACAAGAATGACTGCAACTGTGGAAACCTGGAGTGGAATTAATTTCATTACACTCTCTGTCATCTACTCGTCTGTCCTGGAGTGCTGGAACATCGACCAGGCCAAGAACCTCCACCTTCGTCTATAAAGCTGCGAGAACTTTAACGCTTTTGAAATGGAGCTGGACTGGTGTGACTTGTAATTGGGGATAGAAAAAGTGCAATGACCTTTAGAAAAAATTCCAACTCTGACCTCTCACCTTTGTCGTTTAAAGGGGGTGACCGATGGATTTTTGTGCTCATCAGGTAATTGACACGTGCAACTCTTAGAGTTAGTTTCGAGCTAATTTGATTGAGAGTCGCGAGAGTTTAAAAAAATGTTTTTTAAGGGCATACAAATTAAAAGTTTATTTTGTGAAAAATTGAGTAAAGTTTAAATTAATGGAATCTAAAATCAAGATCCATTAATCAGCTCCCAACTTGTGAATTAAAGACAATGAAAGTGTAGATTGGGAAGTTTGAGAGATGTAATCAAGTGAGTTGTGATTTAATATCGTGCAAGGCTGTCCTTTCTTATTGGGACAAGGTCTCATGCTCTTCCTTTTTTCAAAGGCAATTGTCTCATCTCATTTCCCCAATTCATTCCATCCACCCAAAAAATTGTGTATGACTTTCACAGAGTTTTCCACTTGACAAGAGAGAACTAACAATGCATCTCCATTATGAGTACAACTCTCATTTTAATTAAACTCCTCTTGAAACTAAAATAAAGTCAATATAATTATTATGATACAATCAAAATTGATTAACCTTATGACCTAGAAAGCTTATGTGATTCACAGACTAAAACTCACTGCATCACAACCTCCCTAAAATGTGAGGAGGATGGGATTTTTCTTAATTTCGAAGGGAATTTTTCAACAAAGGCTTGAAATCATTTTGGATTTAGTTTTTTTTAATTTAGATTTTCTTGTCTTGATTTTTAACGTCAAACTCGTCAAAATTTAAATGGAGAAAATCAGAAAACCAAATGCATGTCCATTGTAAGACAGAGTTGCAGTGTGGGTCAATATTTAGAGAAGATGCGGTTTTCTTTATCGTTTCTAGTAACTCATCAGACAAGACTAGACTTATTTCGAGGAAGAGATTGTAAACAAGTTTCGTGGGGAGACCGACCACCTCTGCTTTCTTCTCTTATCAATCTATTTGAAAAGACTTTCCTTGTTTTTTTCTTAGCCAAACCTGGTAGGCAGATCAAAGCAACGGTTGTTAAATAAAATATTCAATCAAAATAAACTTATAGACAACTTTAGATGAAAAATTCAATCCGCCATCTCCTTCAATCCCAAGTTTCAATTGTTCAAAATCCTCTGGCTTTACTCAACTCGTTTCGTCTAATAAAAACCAAAAATGAAATGAACTCAAGACTAAACAAATCAAACGGATACTTGGAAAATAAATCCGACCTAACATAAAGAATAAAAAAAACCTTTTTTCCCCAAATGTGCAAAGAATTTTATTTTATTTTCGTCCCCAATAAGAAGAAAAAAATAGAAGAAAAAAGTCTTTAGTGTCGTGTGGTATCAATTCCAAATCAAACAGTGGAAATTATTATCGTCACCAAACGCGTCATAGGATAGTAACAAAGATGGAACCACACTTTTATCACAAGCTACAGGCCCATCAATGGCCCAGTGTTCATAACTTACTTTTTGAGGGTCAAGGGTCCATTCTTTTGACATCATCAGAATTATATCTCTCCTCTACTATAGCCTCGCTTTTACCTTCCCTTATGGCCGGGCTGTATTCTTACAAATCTAATGAGCCATTGAGGCATGACATGTAAACAGACGGGCAGACATTTTTTAGTGAATTATAAAGTAGAGTTATCCATAAATGCCCTTTTGAAGGGATTTTTATTTTGACAGCATCCTAATCATACGACTGACTTCCTTAGTCCAATGAGCAATTCAGCTTTAGAATCGGTCTGGTAGATATCAAAGAGTACACAGACAGACAGACGGAATTTGCTAGGGAATTATAAAGTAGAGTTACTCATATGTACATTTTAGAAGATCAATGGTCGAAGATCTTTTCGAGAGCATCATGTCTACAAATTACTTGGTCTTTTGAATCGAACGAGCTATCCAGCTTTTCAATCCGCCCAGTAGCTATGAAAGAGTAATGAAACACACAGACGGACAGACATATCTAAAGAATTCTAGAGTAAATCTAAAACCCGACTTCTTAAGGATTCCCATTGTTATCTTCCATTCCACCTTTAATAATAATTTATTTTTATTTTACTCAACTGTGATGAATATTGGAAGCCATAAAAAGTCCACTGTGTGTACAAAAAGAAACTCTAAATATAATTTAATTTCCCCGTTGAAAAAAAACGGAATCAAAAGTTTACCATCCCGGTCAATAAACTGCGTGGGCCCTGTCCCCCGCCTTCCCAATGAGGTGACCGACTTTGTCCTTTTTCTTCGTCAAGTCCCTCTGAGTTTCGAGGTGGATACACAAGGTGCTGTGGCTAATTTGCCACATTGTGTTGTGACTCCAATTTAAGGAGATGGAAGCCTTCTAAAAGTTTCCCAACAATCAATTTGCATACACATGGCAAGTATAACATACAATTATTAACTACCGCAGCTTCTTCCTGTGTCCTTCCTTCAGTCTGTCCGTCTGTCCGTTCGCCCGTCCGTTCTAGTCGACAAAAACTTTAGAACGAGCCATTTTTTTTTATATCTGCTGTCAGAAGTCAATTCAATTTTGAATATTCGAAATTCTACTGGGAAATTATAAATTAAAGTAAAGCCGTGTATGCGCTATTTGGTTGTATCCGTTTTGAACGGTTTATTTGACTAAGGGGAGGTGGTGGTGGTGTGATGGGAAAGTAAAAGCACATACGGTCCATGGAGATGGTAATAAAAATAGGAAACTTTTCCGCTTCCTCCGCAGTAAGGGAAAAGTTTTTGGGAAAAAAAGTCTAGGGCTGTATCCGTGAGGTTTGAGGTTGTAGGATATCTCTGGCACATCAAACTACACGAAACTACATGAAATCACATGAAAGTTAATCTAAGTAGGAACTAATCTTTAAACTCGTGTGTTTACATGCGGGAAATCCTTTTCTACTCTTTTCCCAGACACTCTGGAGAGAGAATCTTCATTTCATTTGTTTGTCCGTGGGCCCTTAGAAAAAGGCGGTGGTGGGGGATTTGGGAGCTGGGAATACAAATTAGAGAAACATTCCCCTTTTTTTATTGAATTTATTGCAAGACAGAGTGGAACGTTTTATGCACAAATCTAATTCCACTCTTGTGAAAAGTGACTCGGAGGTCTGAAAAAAGGGGGTACAACTACAAGCTACAAACTACATCTCATTTGAGGAGTTTTAAATTTTACAGGGTCGTCCAGATTTTAATCAAAATACGGCCATTTCCAGTACCCGCTGTTGTAGCTCTTGGTACGATAACTAAAAAGACTAGACTCAAAGCTTCTTTCTGTTTATAGTCAAATCTAGTCTTATGGTTAAATATGCACCGATTACACGTAAATTATTTATTCTAAAGCCTTTCTGTTCACGCCACGTTCACTGTCCTTTCCCGAGAGCTTTACTATTAAGTTTTGATCACAAGAATTAGTAAATAGAATTCGCTAGAAATGTGTGTCTGTCCACCGTTGAATCTACCGCTCCCTGCGCGTGCTTTCTATGACAGAATTTCACAGTGCCCCAATCGAAATCCAATATTTCTGATGACGTCTCTGCGATGCCCTTATCTTTAATGGGGGGTCCTATGGCTGATTATTTTTCTAGGCGATGCCCGTGATTTCGGGCACCGATGGCTAGTCGGCTAAAATCGGCTAGAAATATTTCTGTGTCTGATTCACATTTTAAACCTGGCGCCCACTCCAAGGCACTCAATGCTAAATGCTAACTGCCTCAAATAAGCCGCACTAAATGAAAAATATCAACTATACATTTCCAACATGTAAGCAATAGGCATGGCTATACATTCTAAGCGATACCCGAACCGATGGATACACATAAGGAGAACATGTACATGACGGGGACAAGAAGTATAATATTGGCATTACTGGATAACTCGAGTCTGTCTAGAGGGGGTCCAAAGATTACATTTTCATAGAGAACAGGCCACAGTTGAGTCCGATCTAAAAAGGGTTACAAAACACTAAAAATCAGAATCAAAAGATTATCGTTTGAAAAAAAAATCGACCCACCAAGACTCGCAACAACACCGAAAAACCCACTCATTGTAATTGGATCCCGGGGATAATTGTCATTGAAACTATTGAAATTTAATTGTCCTTCCAAACGCCGTGTTTACCAGGCTAGTGAAATGAGATTCTTTAGTTTGCTGTAGTTACAGTTACCAATCACCGTTATTATTCGGGTAATTCGGGTAGATGGTAAAAGGTTACTTACACCCCCTCACCTCCCCCAGAAACCAACACCCGCATTTGAACTTTCCTCACTATTTACAATACAACGACTCTTTCAAAAGTCAGGAATACCCGGACGGGTTCTTTGGCCGGGAAGTCAAGTCTGGTAATGAAATAAATCTTGCCAAGCCTGCTAATGTAAATGGGATGGTTAAAAGGTAATTAGGCTCCTCCAGACTCCTCCTGGTGCCCTTATGGGGAGAGTTGATAAGATTTTTCTATTTCTCCAGCATCTCCAGGAGTTGTTTGTCCAAAGTGGGTGATTTCCATTTCAATGGGAAGGAAGTGAAGGGAAAGAATTGTATTAAATTGTCTGATCATTTGTTATAGAGAGAGAGAGAGTGCGGGGGTGGCGTATAACTCTTGATGGAATAAATTCCCATCATTTCTCCTCTTATTTCCACTCCAGACATTCAATTCTTGCTCCTTATAAGGGCCCTCCATAAATAAGCCCTCTATCCACCTTCAAATATATAGAGAAAAAGTAGATAGACTAAATAGCATCACTCCCAAAGACCACCTCGATACAACCTCAGTCTGTAGGCATAGATTTATTTCGGACTTTCCAGGACCCGGGGGGCCGGGGGGGGTTGGCTAAAGCTATAAAGTCAGTAGGGGTACTTGAAGCTGGAGGAGAGTGGGTTAAATGGTCTTTAATGGTTTTTAATGGCTTTAATCACTCTCTGCGGCTTTAAATAGGTTGAGTATTTCAGCGGGTGAGACATTTTCTAGTACTTGTATTGTATTATGTGTTGAAATCGGCAAGACAATAAAGGCACAAATCACAAATCAGATCTAATGAGCACAACGGAGACTCAATCTCTTTGATATGGCAGAGAGGAGAGTTAAGGAAAAGGTAAAGGTGGAATTAATTGACAGTTAAGCTCGAGGTATTCAACCCGGGTTGTAAATGCCATGCGGGAATTTGTTTTACCAAAGTTTGAATGAGGAGAGAGTGTTGAGAGAGTTGGGTCCGGTTCTGGACAACTTGTACGTCTTAGTTCTGACTATCGTGACATTTGTGTATGTATGGTGACACTTATCTTTAGTTACGGTCACAATTAATTAATTCACAATTTCCCTGCGACATTTGTGTACTCGGCTACTAAAGGGAAATTTTAAAATGTCAGTTTCGAATAAAATTCAGAGTTTTTTATGCCCTGAATTAACTTGAAGTGGACGACAGTCTCAAAGCGTAACAAACAGACATGCAAACATTTATAGCTAATTATTACATAGTGATTACATTTTTTAAATCAATTTTTACGACCTTTCAGATTTTAAGTCCGATTCCTTCCTAAAAACGAATTTTAAGGATCTGGGTCAAATAAGCCATACTGTTTTGAAATAGGTCAGACAGCCGAAAAGAACCAGCAGCTACCGAACAAGAGCCATTCTTAGCCGATTATATACACAAGGTCCAATCTAACAAGACAATATTTTCCCAAAAGAAAACTCGTTAAAATCCCCACTTTTATGAATTGAATAACTAAATGTCGGGGACACATATGTGGCCATGCCCCCTCCGGATAGTGAAATGTCCATAGCGAAATGTCCAGTGTAGACAGTCGAGTGTAGACTGTAGACAAGTCAAATAATATTCCCTTGTCCTTAACGTAGACGGTGGAGATGAGAGCCCCGGCTTTATGCAAAACGCCTGGAAGGGTCTAAACGTATTTTGTGGTCTTGGTTTTATGGGAAACAATTGAGAAAGTCGGTGGGTCGGAGTAGATAAAATTGTGTGCATGGTTAGTCCCATGATTTGCAACAACCAACTTTTGAGGGTGGAGGAAAGTTTCACACAAGCCAAAGTCAAGCATAAACGGAGGACAAGTAAAAGATGCCCCCTCTGCTCATCATGCCGATATGATCATCATCATCATCATCACTTTGGTCTTCATCACTATATCCACAAGCCACAAGCCTCCGCCGCCTAAGCGATAAGCAATAAAACTCTAGCCAACTTACAAAAACTTCCACTCCCCCCGTCTGTATATATTTAGCCCCGAATTTGCATCCTAAACGGCTCCCCCCGTCCAAAAATAGACGGAACCCGGTGTGGACTCCTCCCGGACAAGAATTCCACTGCTGGAGCAAAGGTAGCCCAATTCCCACCACCTTTCACTGGAGGAAATTAAAATTTTTATTACCACCCATACCCCCCAATCCTCTTGGATTTACCGCCTCTCCTCCTCCTCACGAATCTCACAAATCATCCTTTATCAAAAGGGACAATGGAGATGCTAATTTCAATCCACCTTCATGATTATAATAATAATCCCAGAGAGAGAGAGGATCCCTTTACACTCCCACCACTTCCAGCCTTAGACTCCCAAGGGGACATGCACAGACTACTAGGCCCACATCCACCAGCACCACTCCCCCCATCATCTTGACCAGAGGGGGATCGAAAAGGGAGGCTAAAGGAGCTCGGGATGGACAAGGAGACATTTGAGAGTTACCTCGGAGAGTGACCTCTCAGCGGTTGACCTCCAAGAGGTAGAGTGTGTGAATGATATCCCACCTGATTGGGATTCAAGATGAGGAGGGTGTGGGTGGATGAAAGCCTTATTGTTCGATTGTTGGAGAGGAGACTGAAGGTCTGAACGTCATGGAGAGACTTCCCTAAGGGCTAGTCCTAGATGACAATAACAAGGAGATAGTAGGAGAGAGAGGACGTGTCCCCTTTTTTTAGAGGAGCCGGGAGTATACTGAGACGGGACGGAAGTGAAGGGGGGACCTACTACCCGCCTCTAGGAGGGAAGCCCTCCGGACTCCCACAAACTTTCACAATCCATTTCAACACGATGAATGAAAAAATGTTGATCCAAACGGAGACAATATATTGGAGAGAGGAGAGAAAACCCGCGGTGGCACCAGAGACAGACACAAAGTCCATGATAATATCCTCATAATCTATAATGCTCCTCTCTCCCTTTAGAGAGAGAGAGAGAGAGAGATTCTCATGATGGGATAGTAGTGGGGGATATAGGTCCAGGGTAGTACCCGGGTCTCAGGAATTCTTCTGGAGATCAATGTGACGATGGTGGTGGTGGTGGTATTAATAATACAGACCCTATGGTCCCATACAACTCAGTCTCACCGACTATGAATGGGCCCCACCGACTTTCTCTCTCTTTCTGATAGCTCCAGGAATTTCCACCCACGCAGCTGCTTTTTTGGCAACACTCCAAGAATTCTCAGTCCACCAGTTTTATCATCTGTCACCCTCAGCTGCACACCCCGACAAATCCTAAAGTGACTAACACAACCGAAGGACAACCTACACTCACTCCCTACTCTGAACCCAAAAAAACCCGCTCCGAAAAAGAGACTCCAAGTGCCCGTGTGTGTGTAGGAGGGCCCTTACCTCACAATCATCCAGGAATTATTATTTATCAATACCTTGTCCACTCTCGTCGACGAGTTCATGGAGTAGCTGAGCAAGGAGCTCATCGATGAGCTCATCGATAGTGACCGCTGTGGCAGTCCATCATATGTTAATTTATGTGGAGGCTGATAAGGGATGATGGGGCTGGGATGGACGGTGTGGGAGATAAGGGCTCTGCATAATATATGACACTAATGGCCCCGTCTACCACAACTCCCCATTCATTCACACTTTCTCCCTCCAGATTAGAATTACACGAGGGACTCTCTAAAGGAATTATGCTCGTGAATGGAAGTCTGTGCCTGTGGAGTAGAGAAGTCTGTAGTAGTTGTAGTAGTCCCGGGTTCCCTCACAAGCCCATACTAGAGACGAGAGAAACCCGGGTTGGCATGGCCCTAGTAGCTGAGAAAATTGGGATGTATCTTCTCCAGGGAGTTCCCTCAAGAAATCCAGCGACATTTTAGGTATTCCGAGAAAATGATGAGACTCGATGGAGTCGGAATCTTAATAATAGTATTAGTAATAAGGATGAGGTAATAAATATAAGGAGAGCCTAGCATGAACTTCCCCGTCTCTAAAACCCGGGTTTCTATCCTGATAATAAAATAATCCCCCCTTGGTCTACGTGTGTAGAGCCGTGTCCATTCATTGAGAAGAATGTCGGTGGGGGTGGGTGGGGAGATGCTGGAGATCTCTGTAAAGAGAGAGGAGGCTATTATTTCCTACCTTTTGTTATTGTTATGATGATTGGGCTTGGTATGTGTGTGTGTGTGTGCGGATATAGAGGAGGGCTGGTGCGGGGGTGGCAGTGGTGGTTACCTCTCAACTAATTTAATAATATTCTCCTATGCATTCTGGCCATGGTGGTTTGGATCTTTTGATAATAACTTAGCCTCATATACGTCCGGGCAGTTCCCCTATTCTTCCATAGATTTCAGAGCTTGATTTGATAAGGAGCTCCCTAGAGTTTTGGGCATGGACTTGTCTTTATAAGAATCTGGAGATGCTATGATCATATCCTGTGTGCATAGGGAGCATTATCATTTATTTAGTTATGCTAAGAGAGAGGGAGCGTTTGCGCGGGGATATTTTATGAATGAACCCTACTTGCCGAATCCTCGGGGGGAAACGATGCCCACCACAAGATTCCCAGACCAAGAATTTAGCACAACTTTTCCCCCTCTGTTTTTCTAGACCCAAGGGGAACCCAGGATTTTAGACACAGAGTTCACCACAAAGTTTTCACAATGGACTGGAGAAAGTTTTTTTTAGGTCTCCAACCATTTGGGATGTAACGGAACCGGAAGTTGGGGACTTTCTTTTACTGACCCGTCTTATGCCCCTTTTAAAATTGACCACTCAACCCGTTTAAACGGACAGTGGAAACCACATGATAAGCAATGGCATTTTCAATCATAATTTCAATAGATGGCGTAATGGTCACTAGGTAAATTGGCCCATGGGGAGCCCTCGACTTGTAACTAACATCAACCCCAGGCGAATTATAAGTTAGATGGTGTCTCCATTCTACATGACCCACCTTTATACTATAGGACGAGTAAGATAGCCGTAAGGAGGAGTGGAGGTGACGTAGTGTGATCAAGGCATAAGGCTAGAGACACTAAAATCTATGTTTTAAAGCTGTATGGAATATGGGGATTGGTGGTTAGGGTTTAATTATAATGATGGAATAACGGGGCAAGATAAGATCCCATAAGGCCAATGTGAAACTGTGAATGGGAATAATAATGGCTTGACTGGATAGCCATTAACGGTCTTGACTTGCGACTCTTGACGATTGGATTGTTGAAGAGTGTCCACGTCCCCCTCAACACCTCTTACACATCCTAAGTGCTCTTTTATATATATGGTCACTATTAACTTGGCCCCTTGAGAAACTCCTCACTCAAGTCCTCAGTGACTGTGATTTTGGACGTTTTTTTCTCGTAACTCCATTTCCAATCCAGACTCGAGTTTCTCTAACAAAGAGCGGAAAAATCAAAGCTTTTATTTTAGATTGAATGGAAATAAAAAAGCGCCCCCACGGATATAAGTCAAGTGTTTTCGTTCATTGAGTCTGAGGAGAAAGGAGATGTGTAAGAGGTTGGATGTGCTTTATGATAATAATGCTATGATGGGGTGGTGGTGATGTGGGTCTTGATTTGCAAATTGAAAGGCAGCCGTAGGAATCGTGGTAATTGAGTTCGTCAAGTCGGTGGGATTTTATGTGCCGGAGTCTTGTAACCGGGTAAGAAGATGATTGAAATTGGGAGAGAGAAAGGGAGCCCTTGTAAGTTGTGGATACTCAAGTCAGAGGCATTTCCAGGGAGAACAATGGTTCAAAGTGCTGGGACACTTTTGTGACAAGGGAGGATAGAAATGTCCACCACTGCCAAACCAACTCTCTCAGCTGTTTCCCTAGGAGAAAACGTCTCCAAAGTCAATGGCAACAGTTAGGAGCTTATTCTTATTATTTGGACGTAATCTGTCTCTCCCTTTACGGCAAGCCGATCCCTGGAGAAGCTCCAGAGAAGCTCCAGAGAATAATCATTCATACATGGAACAAAGTTGGAGTTGGCTATAGTTGGACTCATTTATATAGACGCTTGGCCGTATACTGGAGCCAAGACGGAGAGTCAACTACGAACAATCCGCCTCTACATTCTTTCACGTACAATGGATAGACTTTTTGGGTGTAAAACACATGTGACCTATCATACCTATGTAGCAAAGAAAATCAGGGGGAACAGTCTTCATAATTTGTAGCCAGTTTTTTGTAATTTTTTCATAATGGGTTTTCAAATTTTCTCCTTTAGAATGTTCAACTCAGAGCTATGTAATAAGAAAATTAGAGGGGAAATTTTTCATAATTTTTTGGCAGTTTTTTGTAATTTTTCCAAAGGATTTTATGTTTTTGGCTGTATGCTCAAAGCTATGTAAGAAGAAAATGAGGGGCAATATTTTTCCTTATTTTTTGAAAGTTTTTTTAAAATTTTCAAAATTGATTTTGTCCTTTTGGCTGTACAATTCAGACCTATGCAAGAAGAAAATCAGGGGGAACATTTTTCATAATTTTTTACAGTTTTTTGTGATTTTTTTGAAATGATTTTCAATGATTTTTCTCCTTTTGGCTGCACCACTGAGAAAACAATGAGGGAGAACATTTTTGCCTTTTTTTTTATTGTTTTTTGCTAATTTTTTAATATGATTTAAAAAATGAAGTTTCCGGTTTTTTGCTGTACAACGAATGTGTATAGTTGAGACAGGAAGGGAGAAAATCAGAGGGGGCGGGGTAATAATTTTTTGGCCAATTTTCAAAATAATTTTTTGGCCAATTTTTGAAATAATTTTTCAATGAATTTTCAGCTCGATTTTTTTATCTGTTTATTCCGCGAAGATTGTCATCTTTCGGAGAAGCTTGGTTTGTTGTTGTTGGGAAAAAGGAAGTGAATAGTTGAAAGGACAAAGGAATGAGTTGAGGTTCGTTCTCTGTAAATGATTAACTGTCTTTGACACCCTCTGACAATTCTTCAGCTTGTCAATCTCATTTCACAAGGAGGAAACTCAAATAGGACATAACACTCCGTTAGATAAATACAGACCAGACAATATTAAATTTTTTCAGTCATTTTTCAATGAAAAATATGAAAAACTATCCGTTTTTTATCAAGCACCTCGAAATTCACAAAATTTCGAATAATAATTCCGCACAGAATTACACCCTGTTTTTGCATTAGAAATATCAATTGTAATCTTTCCTCTTGACTTTAATCCTCAAAAGGCTCAATTCCCGTTAATTTTTAACAAGGACTTCAAAAAGATTTGGTTTAAATTTAAAAATAAATATTCTCAAAATATTATGACGTCATCTCAGTGTCATTATTTCAAGTAGAGTCTTGCCGAATTTCCCCCTTTTTCCTGACGATTTTAATAGAGCTGTGCAATTAAAAAAATTCGCACACAAAAATATCCCTAAGGTTCGTTTTTCAATTGGCATGCCTGCGTAAAATTGAAAAGCTGAGATTTCGCCACAGATCCGGATTCTATTGGTTGGGTCCTAATCTAGTTAAGAAACACAATAATCGCGAATCAGGGACCCACGTCACTCGTCCATAAATAATTTTCAGCCAATACCTGAGAATAACATGTGAGCAGATATGACCTCAGCATGAACTTACACTTCTAAGGGCTCTCTCTCTCTGTGGCCACACTTCTCTTGCAAACAGGAGAAACTACCAATTTTATATAAAGACTTGACTATTGACATTTTCTTTGACATTTTTGTAACACAAGGAAATCCAGCTTTCTGATTCCCCAGTCACTTGGGTCACACAGGGTTCCAAAGTGTAGGAACTCTAAGGCTTTGTTAGACACAAGCCAGAGTCCCAGAACCAGAACCCGTACAACTCATTTCCCCCGAACTCGATAAGTCCAACAAATGAGCCGGGTTGTTATTTTCGAGCGTGGGGGGCTAGTTATCATTACTATGTAAGAAAAAAAAATCCTCATCTATCCTTGCTAATTTCTCCGTGTTTCTCCAGCACATTTCTAAGCTTTCCACGAGCGTTGGAGAATCTAAGAAAACTCCAAGCCTGAAGAGAAATGAGGACAGCCAGAGATGATTATGACGATGATGGATCTTTTGAAGGGAAATAATTACCCAGTAAGACTGGAAAAGAAAGCGGATCCTTGAGTCTTGAGTGAAGGACGATGGGGACGACAGGGCTTCTTACCTTTTTCAATTTTAAGCCTAGCAAACAAAAAAGCTTGTGAAAGTAGCATAGAGAAAATGACTATCACACTGCCCCGTAATGCTCAGTACAAAGGAACAGATGAGAAAAGTATGTAAAACAGCTCCGAAAATCGGTTGAAGCTCCGGAAAACTGTTAAACAGCCGTAACAGCTCCAATCAACGTTTTAAAGGGTGGAAGTAGCATAGAGAAAAGGAGTGTATCACAGTGCCCCAGAAAGCTAAGAAATCTGGAATGAAAAGAGATGAAAAAGTGTTTATATTTGCTATGAAGGAGAAAAAAAACCAATTTGCCCCCGGGAGAGCAAAGATTAGGTTGAGATTCGGTGAAAGGGAAGTGGGGCTTGGTCTTGAAGAGTTGAATCGAGGGCCACAGGTTTCCCCATGTTTGGACAAGGGAGCACTTAATGGAGAAGAGGCTGAGCAAATATTTGAAATAGCCCGAGCCAAGGATATTATAGCCCAAGAGGGTCCTTAGTCCTCTTTTTCCTATCTACGTTGAGTTAAGACTCCCCCCTCTGGCTTCTCTGGACACTCTACCCGCCCTCAATAATCTATAGCCGGGATGGAATGTCATTATCAATTTGGACAGACGGTCCGCAGTCAGGAGGCAGAATGGATTGGTCCTCAGCATCTTAATAGTCTCTCCCACAAGCTCTCTCAACATGATGGACCGTTCTCACAATCAAAAGGGACCAAGGACCTTCAGGCTCATCTTCGGTCACCCACGTGACTAATCCAACTTCATCCAAAGCACATTCTAATTAACGCGTGGGCGTGGCCGTCAGGGCACCCGCACCGACCCTTACTTCAGTATCTACTTTATAATTCGGCTACAATGTCCTTTCCGTCTGTTTCTTTCCCTACCTTTCCTTAACTCTGACTTGCTCATTTGATTTAATTAACTAACACGGCCCGACACTTTTGCCCTTCAAAAAGGTCATTATGAATAGTGGCCTGTTAATGGGCCTGTACACTCTATGACCAAAAACCGTTTTTGCAAAGATTCAAATGCTTTTATAACTCGTCGACTATGTCGAGGAAGAAATTGGTTTCTATTTAATTATCTTGACATTATTGACCGAGGAGTTTGGAAAGGGTTGAATTATTTTTATGGTGGTGGTATTAATAAACTTTGAAATTTAAAAGCTCAATAAAACCCTTCCTCGTCATAAGAAATTAATGGGAGAGTGATTAATAAATATAGTGGGATATCCAACACCACCTCAGACCTTTGACGTCTCTCTCTCTCTTGTCCATCACAGAGTATAAATGAAAAGCCATCAGACGAGCCTCGGCAATTACAATTGAGATTGTTGTCCATACTGGAGAATGGAAGTGGCAGATTGTCCTCCCTCTATCAAAGGGTACTTATGAGTTGATTGGGACTAAAACTCACATGTCAGAGGTGGCAATGGGATAAATGGGTTTCCTTTCACTCATCATTAAAAGTAACATAAATTCCCGGTGTATGAGTGCAAAGTGTTGTGCCAACACATGAGGGTGGAGACGGGAGCGGGTATGAGAGAGAGACGGGAGCGGGTAATATAGAGAATCCATCTCTTGAAGAGAGAGAGCTGTCTCTCTGAGGCCGAGTTTAGAATCCAGGAACTCTAAAGCCCCGTGTCATTCAGTTCACATGGAGGGAGAGGGGGACAGGAAATTTAATTAAAAGCAAGTAAATTCCATCGTCATCAAACACACAGGGCCATAAAATCTCTGCGGTTCCCAAAGTCTTCAATAGACGGAGAGAAGAGGATTTCACAGCACAGCCCTCACAAGTCACGGCCATTTCCGAGCACCACTCTTCCCAATTACACACCAGCCCATTCATCTCAACATTTCGGACACTCAAGTCTTAAAGAACCCGGGACACGAGAAAAACCCGCATGGACACAAGGATCCAGTCTCAGCGCTCCACTTTGAATCCTTGCGGCATCAATACAAAAATTGGCTGGAAATCATGCTTAGTAACCTTGGCGCCCACTCGTACACACTCAATGCTTAGTTTCAAACTTCCCCAAATGTACAAAATATTAAATATACATTTCTGACGTGTCAATAATGCCCGTTTCAGCGGGCACCGACGGCTAACCTAACTCCTAGAAAGACATACGACTTTTTTAAGTGTGTATGTACGCTCATAGTTGAATTCAGCGCAGCGCTCTAAGGACACACGTGACTTTGAAAATCCGCGCTGCCTGGAAATCCCGTCATGCATAGATCAGTTGGTTAAAAGCATCTTGTTCTTTCTGCATTAGATATTTGGATTGTGCTGGATAAAGCGGCTAATAGCGAGTGCTTTAAGCCCCAAAGTCGGCTAAGAAATAGTGGATCGCATATTTATTTTCTCTGTAGGACATAAGGAGAGATATGTGTTGTAGGATATATATGCCCTGAGCTATGTGGATCTGTGCTGGAGTTGGGCTGGAGAAAAGGGTGTTCAAGGAGCCAGGCTGAAGAAGAGCATGAAGCATGGAGAGTTGTAAGAGATGTCAAAAAGCTATTGTGAGACAAATCATGCGAAATGAGATGAGAGAGCCTAGGCGGGTAGTTCGGGTAGATGTCTAGTCCCCTTTATCCCTTGGCTGTCACGTCCCCACCCGTCCCTTGCCCCCAAATAAGGACTTGTTGTCTATACACACACATCCATTTCAAAATTCAATCATGGACAACATCCACACTGGTCCATAACTGGGACTGAATGTGGATGGGATGGCAGTTTCAGATATTTATTATCTCTTCCACCTCTGGCTACAATCCTCCAGCCTTTCCCTCCACATATATTTCTACATGTATTTATTTACCCAGAGTAGTACCCGGGTAATAAGTATTGAGTCGTTGTCGGTGACTGATTTTAGTGTCCTTATTATTAATGTCCCATGTTTTTAGTCGGGGGGTATTGAGGCCATTGAGGGCATGTTTCTGGAGGGTGTGGGGAAACTGAAGCAAGTCAACTGTCAGACGACTCTTTCTCTACGGACGTTGCAGTGCAGTTTGGACTCATGGACTTGTCTTCTGGACATTTAATTCCTATGGATGAGTAGTTTGATTTATATTGGAGAATCAAAAAGTTTGAAAAACCCTTCATCACGCCACTCGTTCATTCCACCCGGGTAGCCTTTTCCAGGGCACTCTAGCCCCGTTATTTTTAGAACTGTCATCCAATCCACTCAGTCAGTCAGGGGTAATTAGGAACAGGGGATACTCGGACGGAGAACCTTCACTTTTCTCACAACTCACAATCCTCTTTTATTATTTGCATTGATTTAGGGGGCGGGGGGTAACAAAGTTTTTATTACTCGGATGGAAATGGGTGGATTTTTTAAATAAAGTGGGTCACATCCCAGTTCAGATCATAGACGGGCATTTCCTGGGCCCCCTTTTTGGACGAAAATGCCCCATAACTCCGATTGCTCTCTATTGAATGAAATCCCCTTGCCCCTTTCGCCCCAATTTGAAGAAGAATTACCCATGCCCCCCTTTTCGATGAAAGTGGCCCATGTCTACCACTGCCCTCTTTTGTATGAGTGTGCCCTAGCGCCCTTTTAGATAAGAGTGTCCCTTGCATCTTCTGCCCCCTTTTCGATGGGAGTGTCCATGTCCGCTTTAGGATTAAAGCGCCCCTGGCCTTCCTGACCCCTTTTGGATGAGAGTGCCCCCTGGATTCTTTGTCAACTCTTTGCTCCCTGCCCTTTTGCATGAGAATGCCCCGCTGATTTATGGTTGGTTGGGAATGTTGGGATACCAATGCAATGGAATCTCTCTGACTTTTGATTAGTAAATAATTGTTGAGTAGCTTTGGAGATGAGGCTGCATCGGGGTTTAAGGAGTCTTGGATTTATTGCACGTGTGATCTGTGACCTTTGGCTGAGTGATCGGTGGGAATAGGTTTGGTGGTTTGACCTGTGATGTGTGGTAAGGCGTAAGGGGAGATGGAAAGGTTGAACATTCTTCGGTTTGCTTGTTAAACTTGACTCCCTTGAACTGAAATGATTCTGAGTTCAAGGGTCGGGAGTCAATTTCAGGTTACTTATAAGATTTGAGTAGTTTGATTCCTACAAAATCCTTTTTAACAATCGTTAGTTACTAAAGTTTATTGATGGGGGTGGGAGGCTTGAAAAGCTTGTGGAGGTAAATCCCCTACTTACACATTTGTAATACAAGATAGAGGAAATTGGGCTTTATCATCTCACTTTGCAAGTATTGATTTTTAACTCTGAGTCAAAGTCAAACTGACTCCTTTTCGTTTATTTTAAATTACTTAGCAAAGTAAATACAATGCTTCAATGTTTTGGGCGTGGAGATGCGACACTTCTAATCAGGGTCATTTTTGCGCGCCACATTTAAGCCTGCGACATTTATTCTAGCTCATATATACCCGCGACAGCCTGCGGAATTTATTCCGGGTCATATCGGGTCATATATGTATGCCATATTTATGCCTGGCACATTTATTCTGGGCCACATATATGCCGGGATAAATATGCCTTGAAAATACCATAAATCCAATCCGTGCAATCAATTCCACGTGCCCCCACCAAAGCCATTTTCCGCCCCACACACCCAACAAAGGGAATGTAAAAGGCTTATAAATCCCATGTCTCTCCACTCCAAACCCAAATCTCTCTCCTCCCTACAAAAGCAACTAATTAATTAGCAGAGTTGATTGGCAGTTCAAGGGGCACTTGGTCACTTCCGGAAAATAGGTAGTCCCCTAATCCCCCACCGAGAGATTGAGACTGTTCAACAATATCCTCACGCCTCGTCAGAGTGGACAAAACCTCATAATCCTTGTGGATAGTTTGCATTCCACATTCCTCAGCCCAACAACCACCACCTCCACCCACACTCCCAAATAACATGACATACAGCCCTTGTAAAATAACTACATAATGGCCTTCGTCAACTCTCAGAGACCCGTTCCATCCTCTTCTCCGCAGTAAAATGCATAAGACCCTGAGTGTTCCACTGTGGCTTTGAGGCTTGGGACACTTACCCCTTTCAATCCCTTTCTAAAACAGCTCAGCCCCCCCCATTTGAATCTCAAGACCATTTACTCTCACACGCTTTCCTATGAAAGACCCAGACTCTTCTACACTGAATCCCGAACACCAAGGGTCGTCCTACTAGGGAGATGGCCAGGGCTCCTCAGTGGCAAGGGCAACGTGATGGTCAGAGTGGGCACAGACTGCCCCAGAAGGGAGACGAGGTGGAGTTGAGTTTAGACGCTGAGGAAGTGAAGCAGAAGAGACTGAGCCTTTTGAATAAAATAAAATAAGGTGTAGAAACGGGTAGATGCGGGTAGCTGTTGGATATCCGGGCATCTCTCAATTTCCATGTGGACGTGGATCCATTTCCCCCTCTGTTTATTTGTGCACAGATGAGAGTCGGCAGATAAAATCCCTCCGAAAGGTCATCACCTATTTCCCTGATGAATAACCCAGAAAGTATTTCTCGGATGGAGCAAGAGCTCCGGACACTCCGGAGCCAGCTTCACCCACCCGTGACCCGGGTACTCATCCCTCAGCCCAAGTCACTTCCAAGGGAGCCCGTTCCATCCAATTGACTTTCCTAACAAGCACAGCCCACCACACTCATCCAATTTCATGGAACGTCCAGAAAGAGAGCCCAGATTTAGTGCTAAGGGACGTACCCTTGAGGTAAAAGTGCGGGAGCGTTTGGGCTGGAGGGTACTGTGTCTTACTGTCTCTAACTGTGTCTAACTGTGTCTAACTGTGTAGTACTGTGTCGAACTGTGTAGTACTGTGTGGAACTGTGTAGTAGTGTGTAGTAGTGGGGCGATCGATATGATGGGGAGGGATATAGGCTAGATGGTGAGTCTATATTGCGTGGGTGGCAGTGGCAGCCAATCCTTTCTGCTCCCAATTGCCTTTATCTTGGATGTGAGTCCTTCTCCAGTCCTCACTTGCTGGCCGACTGCAGAGGCTCACACTTCTCCCAACACCTCCTCACACACACACTCTCACTCAACTACTAGCAACCACCTCCCTGCACACCCACAAACCATATCTCATACCCCTGGCACACCCCCTTCACAAGACAGACAACCGCTTTAGAGAGGCCCCTTCACTTTCTTTACCCTGTCCTCAGGAGAGACCCTCAGAGAGAGCCCTTCGCCTTCTCCTGGTCACTGGAGAGAGGGACATGCCAGTCCAAGAACATAAAAGGGGGACGGAGCCTATGTAACGAGTTTAGTTTTGCTGGGTCAATCTCCAGAGAATACTAATCATCATCATCACATCATCATCATCACAACAAAGTTTGAGAACATTTTTCGAAATTATTGAACATCTGACCTCGTCTTAGCCTGGGTCAACCCTGGGTCAACCCTTGAAAGGATTCTTTGTACGGATAAAGTGGCGATATTGACTTTATTTAAGAGTTGGGATAAGGCCAAGGGATCAAGAGACTTTTGAGACTTTTGAGACTTTTGACATTTTACTAATTATAATCTCAGCTTTGTATTCGAGAGATTTTTTTGCCACCGGGTTGGGTGTTGGTTGTATAAAATTCTGTGAATCACCAAAATATCCAGCGTCCCTCCAAGTTTTTAAAGCCAACTGTCCTTGTTGTCCAGGGCTCGTCTGGAGAATTCTTGATCACCTAATTGAGTCACCACCGCCTACAAAAAGCTACTCAACCCTTTGAACTATCGCAAACATATTCACCTTGGCCAAGTGCACACGGGATAAGCCCCTTCCAAGTACCCACGAGCCACACGGGGGAACGTAAGATGTCAATTATTTATTTAGCTTTAACCCCCTCGTATAACTCCAGTCTCCACACGCACAAATCAATCCCGGGCTTTAAGATAAACTACCTCAGATTTCTCCCCTATTAATCCGAGAGAAAGCGTAAAAAAGTAAAGTGAATCGGATATTTTTCTTAGCAACGTCTGTAAACAAAGGCTGAGAGAGAAAAGCTCTACCCGGGTTTTAATAATAAAATCCGAGGGATTCCTTCCACTTGGCTGACTTGGCTCTATGTCTTTACCAGCTAATTATTACCATAACATTCTCCTCCAAGGAGTCAATAAGCAAGTCCATTATTTTATCCCTAATAATAAAGAGAGGGAAAAACCCCCCCATTTTTCCCATTTGATGAGAGACGGAGGATTTTTTCAGTGTGGTCACTTTAGTAGAACTTGTGACCAACTTTTGGGGAGTGAGAAATGTACATTCCCAGCTTGGGTCGTCCTGGTAGTTAGGGCTAGTTTTTTTTGTCCTTACACAAGAGCCTAGCCGTGGAGATATCAACAAGTCCCTGCACTAATCATCCACTCTGCACTTTCTCAAGGGAGTCAACAAATGTTGGCCACATATGGAGGGCTAATTGACAGAGCGGACTGTCAAAGGCCGCGGTGACTGTCGGTGAGAAGGATCGGGAAGGGCTCTTCCTTGCCATACCCTTCACTTGACTCTTAATTAAAGTCAGAGTGTTTGAAGAGGCTATTTGCATGTGCTGAGAGAGCCTGTGGGCTAAACTACCCGGGCTTTAGTGTCAACAGGTATGGGAGCTTTCTCTCAAGGTCGTCGGGGTGTGGAAATGTGTGGAGAAGGTCGGGAGAGGCTTCCAGGCTCTGGGGATTCTGAGAGCTTTTGTGGGGCAATGTGTTCAGGGCTATCGATTCACCCTTTTGACTTTCGCTGAAGAAAGGTTAGAAATTTATAATCCAGGGTGGCTAGGGAATTGGGGATTGTGGGAATGGCTTGGAAGGAGTCGGTGGTGGTTCGTTGATACCACTGGCTCAAACTCTAGGGCTTGTGTCGTTGATAACTACCGAGGTCAAGCATCGGAGGGGAAAGGGAAGGAGAAAAGGATTTCATTGTCGGGTTTTGGGTTCACTTCTGAGGGTTTTTTCGGGATGAAAGGATTGGGATCCGGGTTTAAAAAAGGATTTGAGCCCGACGTTGGACATTTACTGGATTTAATCATTAAACGGGTGGTTTGATTAGAATCGACCTTTAGTAGCCACTGCCACTGGTGGTGGTAGGATTAAACGCAGTATTTAGTGGGTGTTGTATGGCTAACCACAGTATTTAGCCAGTGTTTGTGTGATATTAAACGCAGTATTTGGTCCCTGTTTTATAACTAAACTCAGTATTTAGTCCCCGTTATATGGTTAAACGTATTATTTATCCAGTGTTTGCGTGATCTTAAACGCAGCATTTAGCCACTGTTCTATGGTTTAAACTCCCTATCTAGGCAGTGTTTCATAATGTCCTACTTAGACGCAGTATTTAGTCCCTGCTAGTTTTGGTATAAGTGAACGCAGTATTTAGTTAACATTAGTATGATTACCCGCAGGATTTAGCCAATGTTGCATGGTTGAACGTAGTGATTTTTATCCATTGATGGTATCAAATCCCCCCATAACTTTCCACACTCCTAAATGCAGCCCATCATTCTTCCCTAGACATTGGGGTTGACAATGACAATAATGGAATAGCAGTGTAAGAATGAGTTTGACTGTGGCTCTGACAGGCATAAAATTTAATCATACCATCGGGCCAAAAAAAAAAGACATTCCTCTGGTGACGATGAAGTGAGCCAATGTCATTTTATTACTAGTCCTATAAACACATGTCCACCATCCGTCACTCACTAAAGATAAACAGAGATGATTCATAAAGAGTACGGACGACCAGATCCAGGGCGGTACGGTCAGCTTGTTGTAGCAGATGTCCCTTGGCAAAACCGAAAAAAAACTCGGTTCAAATCAGATCTTGTTTGCCATCTTGAGATGATGATCTCGAGATAAAAAAAAGTGAGAGACCCTAATTGACACATGATTTGATGTTTTGTGCACATGAGAGAGTACAAGATTGTCAACACGTTGCGGTTAAATGGAGTGGAGTGGAAATAGCATCATATTAAGGCCAAGAAGGGACTCTCAGTCTCAAGGGTTTTATTTACTACGAGCTTGGATAGCAATAGAGAGGTTGTGGATCACAACTTGTGATAGAGAAAGAAAGACTCGTACTTGCTTGACTTTTAAGGGATTATAAATATATTTCTAATACGTGCAGGGAGCTAATTTCTACTCTAACCTAACAATCACAATTTCGGGACAATGGGCCCTTCTAAGTTCTAAGGCTTTCTTGGACGGGAGATTCGGAGAAATTTCATTACAGTTAGACAAGAGGGAAGTGAATTAACTTTATTTCAAGTGCCCGCATAATTTTAGTTCTTACAAATTCATTTAAAAAATTATCTAAGGAATGAAGTATAAAAAAATCATATCTAACGAATTGTCGAGTCTTCTTAAATTTCGTTTCAAGAGGTGGAAAAAGTAAGGGTTACATAAAATAGTCAAATACACCAAACCTCAAAGCCTCAAAGATGCTCAACTCTTGTCGGGTGCAACTTCAGACCCGCATTGACCTCATTTCCCTCAGAGAATCTTTTTGGGTTGTAGAATTTTGACCCCTGCCTGACCTTGGAAATACGAGGAACTGAGAACAATTAACAAGGAAAATCCCAAAGTAGATCAGATTATTAGAATACCCGGGTTCCACACTTTCCTCTCGATTATCACATTTCCATAGAGGAAACCAAAGTCGGTTTTTTTAAAAATGTTTTTCTTTCTGGGAGAAGATTTAAGTGCTCATGCGGATCTCTCTGAGTTCTATTTCTAGTCCTCGGATCCTTAATTGCTTTCTCGTGTTCGCCTTTCAATGAAAAGGGAAACTTGAGCGAGGTGAGTTGGCCTTACACAACACACCGTCCTCAACTCTGTACCCTTGGATCCAAGAGAATCAAGGGAATCGGCTACAGGGGAAATCATTAGACATCATCATTAGCCCAGAGTGCATGAATAGCGAGAGGGGACTATAACAATTGGGTCAATTTAGACAAAGGACCCATCTTTCACAACAATGGAATGGGTTTGAGGGCATGAGGGCATGAGGGCAGGGAGTGGGGCATCTGATTTAGCATTCAGCTTGATCATCTGGAACGTTTAAAAGGGATCTCGAAGGGTTCTTAGCCGATGTTGATTTTTAAGAAATTGCAAGGAATTATTGGGAACAATGGAATGTGGCTGTAGATTATTGGAGGGGGACTAGGGCAGGCAGGAGGGCTTCTTAATTGGTTCTTATTGCTGGTCTGATTATAAACATCCGAGTTCTTTGGCCAAATGTGGGAAAGGACGAGTTTTTAGTGATTTTTTTGTCCCGAGGGGGCAGGATTAATTTTTAGGTATTTGATGAAAATATTTAGCCTGAAGATTAGAAATTGGGCCAGAGAGTTTTTATTGGGATTTAATGAGTTGTGTGGTATTGAATGATTAAAATGAAATAGTGCGACCTTCATTATCATTTCTTTCAGGTTTTTTCACAATCAAAGGAATTGGATTTTTCATTGTTTGATTTTGGTGAAAAGATCTTTGCATTGGTTTTTTCATTGTTTTTTTGGAATTTTAATCAAGACTTAATTTTTTATTCACTGGTGTTGGAAATTATCGTTCTTTTTAGCATGGACATGTCCTCGCTTGACTAAAATTGAATGATTAAAAAACTAGTAGAGAAAGTCCCATTTATGAAAATATCAGTTTACGCAATTTAAAAAAACCCTTTTCTTTATTTGTTGAACTAATTAATTACTTTGAGCCAAGTAGAACTATTTTAGTAACAAAAGGTCACTGATCCCTTAAAAAGGTCAAGTCCTTGTCCTGAGTGAATTGGCTAGTTTATAAATTATATCCTCTCATGTCAATATCTGAAACCGAAGAGGTAGGAATTGTATCGGAAGTGAACGAGCCTGGAGAAGTGTTAGATACGCATGCATTATTCACTCCAGGCTAGATAAAAAAAAACCCAAGAGGGTATTCCATCTCATATTTCATATAAGCCTCCAGTCCCTTTTACCCTCCAACCATCAAAAACTCTTAAGAAATAGACAAATAAATAAATATATTCAATTAAATAGAAACAGAAATTTAAGTGCCACTTCCAACCAGCCTCTCCATCCCAATTCGGGCCACCCGCCTTCTTTTCCATAAATCCAAAATCCAAATTCCCTACGGAAAAGAAATAAAAATATTAATTATCCTAGCTTGAGAATTTACATCTAATTAGTTATGGAGTATTCAATGACGCAGAAAAGTTTGCTTTTACAGATAAAGCAGATTTTTATTTCTAAGTATAGACCTAAAGCCTTTTTTTAAATTAAGCTAGGCTGATCACTTATAATAATTGGCTAGAAAGCTGTGTGTCTGTGTGTACAGAGTTGAATCTGGCGCTCACATCAAAATACTCAATGTTAAGTTGCACACTGCCCCTAATGTAGGGCACTCAATTAAAAACCTTTCATTTAAGACGTGTCAGTGATGCCCGTTACGACGGCCACGATCCTTGTGTATTCTAAGCGATGCCCGTTGAAGCGGGCACAGCGATTGCTGGTATAATAGAACTCTTGTTAATAATTTTTTCTCCCAAATTTTTAGTACCCTTTATTTGGAGAAACACTTAGTTTGTCTATTTTCTAAGGAAATTATAAAGAAGCAAAAAATAAAATTGACTTCCCGGAAAAGAGTGTTGCCTCGGGTTTGAGATTGGAGACTAATCTCGATTACCTTTGACGTAAAGTATCGTCGAGCTCTAAGGGCTTCTTCTGATTATTCTCCATTGTTGGAAAATTAAACACAATCGGTTATGGGCGTTGGTGTATGGCCATGGAATATTTATTAAGTCAGGAGATTCAAATGAATACGGGGATACAACAGGGTTTCCTGGACTTGATAGTCAGCGTGGGATTTATTGTGATTTAGAGCGAATCAGAGTTGAAGGCTACTGTTATTTATGGTATTTTATTAATCATAATCATAGGATAAATCCCAGTAGCCCTCAACTGGGATTTATGGGTCTAGTATATTTAGTGGGATTTATTAAGATGCTCCCCCAACAATGGTCATAAATTAGAGCTCGGACCACTGGGATTTATGGGATTAAATGAAAGGTGGAAAAAAATAAAATTCCCATATTAAGGGCAGCCAGGATTTTACGAGATTATATTAATCACAGAGTAGCCCTCAGCTGTTGTGACTTATGAGGCTGAGTGGGATTTATTGTGAGGCCCTCTGCTCAGGCGGGTTAGTAGCTGATAGTAGATCCCAATAATCCCACAAACTACCCGGTGGGCTCAGTGACCTATGAATTCTGAAAACCTCGTCTTAAAAGCTTTCGAGAAAAGCTGACAAGTTGTCGCTTCAAAAAACGGTTATAATTCCCCGATGAAAGGAAATAGTTGTCTGTAATTTGAGAGGGTGATGAGAGTAGCCAAGTGGCCTTACGTACAACTCACTAAGGAGGTCATTGGAGGAGCTCCGAACATCCGCATCCAATTTACACATAGTTTAGTATTACAAATTAAAATCTCTGCATCTTCATCAAACACTAAAAGATGGCATTTTGAAAAGTGAAATGAAAATATTATCACTATGCCCCCACTGACAACGTGTAGAACAGAGAGTTTCAAATTATCTCTCATGGGCTGGAATAAATTTAAATTACACCTAACCAGGGTTACGCTGTGGGTTTACCCGGCCGGGTTTCATACCCAACCCGGCCGGGTAAACCCACCTAAAATTTTGCACACCCACCCGGGCATCCGGGTTTCCCTATGCTAGCTCTATACTATAAGTCACGTGCAGGCCGGTTTGAAACCCGGCCGGGTGGGTGTAAAACCCACCCGGTGGGTAAACCCGCCGGGTTTAGAGGTCCCCGGGTGGGTTTTGCGTAACCCTGGTAGAAATCTTTTTGGATTATAACGTAGACTAACCACGGGTACCTGAAAATTACATTTTTAGTCTAGTGTAACGTAACTCTTGTTAAAGTTGGATGTATAATTATTAATTATATATTTCTCATTGTACAAAATGTTGTAAAACAGTAAACGTTCAAGCTATTCCTCAGATTACAAGAGCTTCTTTTACTTTCGATATGAATGGATCATAGTATTTATATACTAAATTATGTGCTAAATATATGCAGGGTGTTCTTAGGATTTGTCCAGGTCTTTAAAAGTCTCTACCGACGATTTTGATGAAAAAAAGTTTGCTCGAAAGCTAACATTCTGGAATGAGGAATACATGCCCACAATAAAATAGGAATGACCCATGCGGGTTTTCCCACTTTTCGAAAAAATTAACACGGGCGAATCGTCATATTGCAACGATAACTTATATTGACGAAAAATGAATTGCTCTCAGGAATGAGTGGTGGCCCTTATAAGGGCCGTTGGTTAAGATATTAATTAGAGATCAATCGAAAGCTGAGTCAGATCATTTTACTTGGAGGAAGTGTATTTGGTCACAGCCTTTGTCCCTTCTGAGACAGCGTGCTTGGCCAACTCTCCAGGAAGAAGGAGTCGGACAGCAGTCTGGATCTCCCGAGAGGTGATGGTCGTCCTCTTGTTGTAATGAGCCAACCTGGAAGACTCGGAAGCGATCCTCTCGAAAAGGTCGTTGACGAAGGAGTTCATGATGGACATGGCTTTGGAGGAGACTCCAGTGTCGGGGTGGACTTGCTTCAACACTTTGTAGATGTAGATAGCGTACGACTCCTTGCGCTTCTTCCTTCGTCCTCCCTTCTTGTCCCCCTTGGGAAGATTCTTGGCCTTTGACACGGCCTTCTTCCCCACAGCAGCTTTCCCTCCGACTTTAGGTGGCATGGTTTTAGTTTTAACTCGAGATGTGTTCAACTCCAGAGATGAGACGAGAATCCTAGACCCTCTGCTCTGCCTTTCTATTTATTTGGCAGGGGTGAGTAGACTAGGAGGATAAGGGTCCGGGACAGCTGGTGATATTTTTGTCCAGCCTTTTCCAGACCCCTTGCCTTTCCTTGAGCACTTAAATTCAGAGAATCAAGGGATGTGTATGAGTACATGTACTTTCTTTTTGAGTATCCTACCTTTCTCAATGAATGTGATAGTATACAATCCCAACAGACAGACCCTGCGAATGCATAACGGTCAATTTATGTTTGGTTTTGATATGCCCCAAAGAATAAATGAACAATTGCCAGAATATTTATTGTTTGACTTTGCATTGGTAATTATAAATTATTAAAACCTTAGTTATGAATACCGTAAGGCATTGTTTTCGATAGTCTACGGTCAACTCATATTCGTATCGTCACTTGGGAGCTGATACTGATTGTAATTCTAAAGCATTCGGAAATTCATGTGTTGGCAGGGAGCGCCCACGCCCTTAGCATTTGGCGCCCTACGCCTCAGGATTAGCAGTTAGCGCCCTACGCCCTGCGTCCTCCGCCCTTAGCAGTTAGCGCCCTACGCCCTGCGTCCTCCGCCCTTAGCAGTTAGCGCCCTGCGTCCTCCGCCCTTAGCAGTTAGCGCCCTGCGTCCTCCGCCCTTAGCAGTTAGCGCCCTGCGCCCTACGCCCTGCGCCCTCCGCCCTACGTCCTCCGCCCTTAGCAGTTAGCGCCCTACGTCCTCCGCCCTTAGCAGTTAGCGCCCTCTTTGTTTTTTTAACAGAACGCCTAGATAATGCCCAGGAAAATGTTTAGTTCAATGTCAAATTTAAATGTAAGTGCCCCAATAAAAGTTAAAAATTAGTCTGCATTTATTGATTTAAAATAATATTTAATTTTAAACGACCAATTAATCTTTTCTTTCCATTAAAGCGATTTGTGTTCTAAAATAAACACCATATGCCGCTGCATATGGTTTTTTTGTATACTTTGAGAGGGGAACGAAACCCCACAAATAGAACACCAACAGTCAGGCTGTACTCCGGTTGACCGGACGAACATTTCAGTTGCGTGACTGTAGGGAGACGATAAATAATTTTTTTGATCAGTAGAACCTAATGCAAAGCGGCGCTGGGCATTTGGACTATGGCTTGCTTCAAACGCATCGGCTGCTGGGTTTCTTTGTTTTTGTACATTGATATCCATGGTGAAAGAAACTTTAGTTATCACAATTAAATTAAAATTGGAATTGATAAATCGCTAAAAATATTGCTGCTACCTTTAAAATTCTTTTGCTCCACGAATCCGTTCTCTGTATCAACAAATATAACGCCACATTCTTCTCTGATTGAAGTTACAGTGATGATATATTAAGGCAATGAAAAAACATTGACTAATTGAGTTTATAAACAAAATAAAAAATATTTTAAAACCTTCACCCCTCTGAATTGGAAAGAGAAATTGAATTTCAAGAAGACAGTTTGGGCATGGGGGGTAATATGCTTCTGTACGCATTGAAGGATCAGCATTTTTAGGACAATCCATACACCATCTCTTTATACATGGCAAGTGAAAGGGATGTTGACAACTACTAATCTCGCTTACTTGTTTGTCGTTTTTTGAAAATCCAGGGACGTAAATCGGCAGAACGTTGTCAAATTTCACACCACAGAAACATTCAGAGGCCCCAAAAACTTTGTCAAACATTTCGGGATACAGTTAGGAATAAATAAATATTATTTGTCTATTGAAACAAATTCATTGTAAAAATTTATACAATGAATGATACAAAAGCGTTTATTCCCCCTTAAATAGGAAAAATCTCGTAGGACTGGCATTGTTAATGATCTTCTACAATATTATCTTATTTAAACTAATTAGTTACTAATAATTATAGTTAATGAACATAATGTGATAAAGCTATTATAAGTAACACTTCCTTAAGCGGTAGAGTATTATTGTGAACCATAGAATTTCGAATTTGTTGTAAATTCACTTTAAGTTCTGTAGACGGTTAATATATTTTAGGTCTGAAATCAAATTGTTTAAAGGAGAGTCTGGAAAAACACTATTGGATAAGTCCTGATTTTGGTATCCTTTTTAGGTACAACAGGGTACTTTAGGAGCAGTATATTCATTTTATCTCACTATCAGCTAATATTAAGTGAACCAGACGAGTACCTCAAGGACAATCCTTCCTTGGCGTCTTCTTATACCCTTTTTGGGTATTTATGTCTCCTCAGCGATCAATATCATTAAATACAGATGTATACTTGAAGGCAGTTTTTTCCAAGGCGTCCTTTGTGGTATATAGTTAGTGGGGTTATACGCGGGGTGCCCTTCTCCTCTTCATCATAAAATAAAAGGTTGAACAGTCCTGCATTTCAAGGGCAATCCTTGCTTGGCGTCGTTTTTTATACAGTATTTTAGGGGAAGGTATTAATCGGCGTCCTTTTCTTTTAATAAACGCTGGCCTTCAACTTCAGAGAAAGTTTTTAGAGTTACAGTGGAGCTTCACTAGCACAGTCCTTCTTCTGCAGTCGTGTTTTCAAATAAAATATTAGTTGAGCAAATTTTTGATATTTCAGGTCGTTGACATAAGAATTACTGAGAAATGTTTTTCGGAATCTGGATTTGGTTTTACCTAAGGTATGCTGTTATCGTTTATTTTGTTAATTATTGCAAAAAAAATTCAAATAATAGGATATCCGAATAATATTGAAATGATATTTAATGCGTAAGGCTTCGTGGCTAAAGTTTAGAAGCCACGTAAAGGACATTCTCAATTCATGCCCCCATGCTCCCCGTTATCTCAGTGTGAGGGTACTATCGAACGTGGAAACGACAATAGAAGTGAAGAACGTATCAGTCCTCCCCAAAAAAAACAAAACATTAGAAAATCAGCTGAGTTAAAGAGCAATGAGGATCTACCTAGAGTCACGTCCAAGGATGGGAAAGGTATGTTTTTAAACAAATCCCAAGTAGTTTAAATTATTGTATAAGTTTTTCTTTCAGATAATACAGATATACAAGGTACTGGATAGGAATGTGGTGAACTTTTGTTCCACGTTCATACTAACTAAATGGATTGACATCCGATAAAAAGGAATTGGTTATAATAATAAAAATTGATGAACATCCACTCCTCCCACAACGAATTACAAGATTTATTGTTGCTCAAGAAGAAGTCATGAAAGGTCTAATTCAACACATTAAAAAAACACAAATTTAAAATTGGCCCCAAAAAAAATCCTTAATTTAAAAAAACCATAAGCTGCGATGAACAATTAATGCAATACACATTTTAAACTTAGAAATACTTTGCAATTTTTTAGGTCGAGTTGCAATATTTGACTCCGGGTTGCAGAAGCTGGAAAAAACAAAAAAAAGAAAATATTTTTGAAAAACGAACTGATCGACAAGAAGAACATGATCGACAGGATGAAGCGTGCTATCAACAAAGCGATTATGAAGATGCAGTTATTATGGATGATGATAAAGCTGTCGAATCGGAAAGAGCCAGCTCCTCGCAAGCCCATCATTCAAAATCTAAACCAGCAAAACAAACCAAATCGAAAGTAACTAGCTCAACTTCAAAGAAACAGGTAATCAAACCACAATCAAACGGTAATCGAACCAGACCAAATAAGATAGACCGTGAGAGATTGGATATGGACTTGCCTCCAGAGGCAGCAGTAGAAAGTTGGAATAGGAAGGCCAAAAGCAGAATAAAGAAATCAAATAAAGTGGACGGCTCTGTAATCCATAGCATAAACCGGTAGGGGAATATTTAATTATAATAATAGTTGTACCATAACTTAATACCTATTTGATTTTTTAAACAGAATTCCTTATGGTGGTAAAGTCACAAATTTGGGAAAGGTTTTGAATGTTTCACATACGTGTAACATTGACAGGTATTGTTGAAACGTGCTATAACTAAATGAATTTTACAAATAACAAATCTTGTTGTGATTAATTTGCTGTGTTTTTTATATTTTCAGTCAATTGCAAATTATTTATACGCTGTACAAGCTGAGTCAACCAGCAATGGATTACATGGAGCACTTCTCGGATCAAAATGTGTACTCTTCCAAATCGGTCACAAATGTATTCAAACTGTTGGACCAAAAGGACTTCAACAAAGCCAGAGAAGAAACTCTATTCAAAATCATGAACCTTAATCCTCACCAACTTACCAAGGATCTTTTTGAAAGTGAAGATAGATTTCTAAGAGCAATTCAATACTACACCAAATGCATCCAAAATAGGAACTGCATAAGTCCTACCTGTCCAATCGATGATAAATTTATTGAAGTTTGCCCATCGTTGGATTTTAACTTGCAGTGTCCTAGTGATCTTAAAACCTATAACACCCCCACAACGGAAATTTGCTCAGCCGGATGCCAGGTTGATTGCACAATTTCTTACACGTGGACAACTAGTGGACAACCACCTTTCGTGGCTTTATCGTTTTCACACGGAGGACAGAAGCCATGTGTTTTTAGTTCCTTAAGGGCTACCGAAATTATTCTTGGTTACAAATTTAAACTTTTTGCTTTCAGTTTGTATAAAAATGCACATTTTACGGCTGTTTTTTATCGTAAGCGAGAATATTACCTTTACGATGGTAAAAATGCAAAAAGGTTATACGAGTTTACTGACGAAGAAGAAAAAGATGCATTAGTAAGTACCGCATGGTACGCTATTGAAAAATAGTTTTTACATGCTTGTAGATCAATAAAAATCATTCACACCAATACATTTGTAACATCAGATTTATTATACATAAAATTAAGAATGAATCCAGTATCCATTAAAATCATTTTACAGTAAATAAATATTGACAACAAGCCGACCGTCCGAAATGTATCACCTGAAATCACATTCCAAATTTTTGGTTCATTGATCATCGAATCCACATACTAGTCATGCACATTAATGATATAGAGATAGATAAACTTGTATGCCTCCTTTTGGTAGCTCTGGTCCTATCCTAGTCGGGTTAAATGGCACATTCCAGTGTGCCAGCTGTTGGTCATTTCAGCTAAGTAGGAGCTACAACGTAGAGGCATTCCAGTTGATCTATCTCTCTACCATAAAGGTACATATGGCTGGACTGTACAGTCAACCTCTTATTAGGAGTTTATTGCTCAGGGGAAAAGCATTACAGCAAAGGCGCTAACTGCTAAGGGCGGAGAACGCAGGGTGGAGGGAGAAGGAAGCAGGGCGGAGGGCGCTAACTGCTAAGGGCGGAGGACGCAGGGCGCTAACTGCTAAGGGCGGAGGACGCAGGGCGCTAACTGCTAAGGGCGGAGGACGCAGGGCGTAGGGCGCTAACTGCTAAGGGCGGAGGACGCAGGGCGTAGGGCGCTAACTGCTAATCCTGAGGCGTAGGGCGCCAAATGCTAAGGGCGTGGGCGCTCCCTGCCAACACATCGGAAATTCGGTTCGAAACTTTTATCCTCTTGATTGCTCAATTAAAAAGATTCTTCCAACCCTTCAAGTCTTTGATAATGGGATTGTAATAATGAATATTGCAATTATTTAATTTAGTCATGAAATGAGATAAATTATAAACAGTACATTTCTGATAAATTTTTCAAGTTTTATAAATATTTTGGGGTACACTGTGACAGGAGAAAAAAAAGCTGCGGTCGATCTGTTAGGGGACACCTGAGACTTTACCCACAACAAGCCAAGGGATCCGGTGCCCTAATTTCTGGAAAAGCAGCTCTGCATTCTCGTCCGCTCTTTTCAATAACAGAGGCTGCTCACTGTTCAGTCAACTCAAACCATCTTCGTTCACCATCAAGTTCATTTCACTCGCTCAATTTAAAAGTTCAACATGACTGGCCGAGGTAAAGGAGGAAAAGGTCTTGGGAAGGGGGGAGCTAAGCGTCATCGCAAAGTCCTACGTGACAATATCCAGGGTATCACAAAGCCCGCTATCCGTCGTCTTGCCCGTCGAGGAGGTGTCAAGCGTATCTCTGGACTCATCTACGAAGAGACCCGTGGAGTCCTTAAGGTCTTCCTGGAGAATGTCATTCGTGACGCTGTCACTTACACTGAACACGCCAAGAGGAAGACGGTCACTGCCATGGACGTTGTCTACGCTCTGAAGCGACAGGGACGTACCCTTTACGGATTCGGAGGATAGATTCTTCACCATCGTGCCATACTGATCTCAATCTCAACCAACGGCCCTTTTAAGGGCCACCATTCTTTCCTGAGAGCATTCGAGACGATCTGAAGGATCAAAATACTTCAAAATCTCTTATTACTTTTTTCCGCTTGTTCGATTCTTTCTTTCTATACTTCTTAGGTTTCGATCCTCCTTATTAGATTCCCAGATTATTCAATATTTTTATTCACTGCCTTAGAATTCACAGTAGTTACAAATAGTAATAGTACCCTTGCTCAACTTTTAGTCTGAGAGAGCCTTATAAATGTTAGGATTGGGGACGGAACCGCCTTCAATGATTACGAACCAAGTTTTGGTTATAATAATTATTGATGGGATTCGGTTTCTAATCGATCCGTAATCGAGAATCAAGATAGCATTACACATTTCAGTGTTTTCTGTGTCATCAGTGGACAGTACCCTGTCTCACTCCTCTCATCCTCTCCTCTACTCAGAATGATAGAAGGAGACGGGGTACAGTCTATCTCATCAGTGTAGCTGAAGATTTCAGAATAATCGAAAGTTTCTCAAACTACTCATTACCTTCTCTCTACTACATGAAACCCGAGATTTGAAAAAAAAATCCAAAAAATAGTCTAAAATACATTTAAAATGCAGGTCAAATCATAATTACAATAACTGCAAGCAAAGTTTAGAATTTCCCGGGGTGAGTAGAGAAAGTTTTCATCACTTCCTCAATTTGCAAACCCACTACCCACTACAATATGAAGGCTGAGATTAGCAAACCTCAATCTCGTCCGATCCTAATTATAAATACATGTCCCCACCCTCACTCGCAATCAATCGCTTCCTGTGAGTCATCAGACAACGTAACATTCCAAAACTTATCTCTCTTAAGAAATCGCAATGGTTTCCAAAGTTACCAATGTAGTCAAAGCCCCAGCCAGGAAAGCCACGACATTTCCCGCGAAGAAGAACCCATCAACAAACATCATGGTGATCGAGTCAATCAAAGCTTTGAAGCAGCGTGGGGGGTCATCTCTTCCTGCTATTAAGAAGCAAGTCGCTGCTATGTATCACATCAACGCTGAGAAGCTTGCTCCGTTTATTCGCAAGGCTGTGTGTCATCAGGTGGATATCGGGGCCCTCATTCGTACAAAGGGAACTGGGGCCAATGGAACTTTCAAGTTGCCGGTCAAGGCCAGACATGCACATGCTAACCCGGAAGTTGAGGAAAAGAAGATGGAAGATTCCCAGGCTCCGACTAAGAAGGCCGTTGTAAATGAACCTCGCAGTGGCAATGTGGCCAAAGGAAGAACTGGGGGAACGTCGGGAAAGAAACGTTCTGCAGTAAAGAGGAAATCTACAGGGCTCCCGAAGAAATCAACCAAGAAAGCCCCGGTCATTCCGAAGAAGGCCAACGAGGACCGTGTTGAAGATTCTGAATCCGAACCGGAACCTATTGTAGTAGCCAAGAAGGGGGCGGGGGCCACCAAGGAGATCAAGGTGAAGTTGCCCAAGACTTTAAAACCAAAGGCGGCTCCGAAAGCCAAGACAGCCCCAACCCGAGCTGTTTCTAAGAGAGGGGTGAAGTAAAGAGATAACTACGCGACTATTTTAACCAACGGCCCTTTTAAGGGCCACCATTTTTTATGAAGGGCTTTGCGTTCAACTTGTATCTGCGACCGATGTTTACTTATGCTAAGTTTGGAAAATTAACTAATGTTTCCCTTATCTTGCACTTGATTTTTAGATTTTTTACAAATAGCTTACCTCTATAAAGTGAGAAAATCGACAATCCGGATGCAATCTTTCATTGATGATAGGTTAATTAAATCGATAGCTGAGGGCTCATGAAGTTCTATGCAATTAGCAGTTTATCTATTTAAAATGCACGGATTTCCAACTTACTGAACTAGCAAATTACCATATCTCCGTACCACTGTTATAGTGTTATACCCACATTTCATTTGGAGACGGGCAAAATGACAATTGGCTTGATATTGTATGCTGCTTAGGGTCTTCGGGGTCATGAGTTCACTCATTAATTCATAATTACAACTTTTGCAAGGGTGAAGGTGAATGGGTGCTCATTCAATTTGATTAATATGAACGTTTTTAATACGTACCGCGCAGTATATAAATATGCCATTAGGAATATTCTAGACGATGCGATCGTATCTTTATCTTTCTTTTGGTTTATTCGATTGTTTTAAAACGGTAAAGGCGAAGAGTGCAACATGAAATATATCGTGAATGAAATGGGTTGAATGTAAACTTACTAAATTTATATAAATAATAATAAAATAAATTTACCAAAAGCTTGAGGACAAAATGGACAGATCTTGAAGACATATACGCATTATTCAAATCGAATCCAGGCAGGATGGACCATTATTAATTGTAATAATTTTAATGAATTTGAAATGTGTGGTGCGTCATGAAGGCTGGAAAACTGAAAGATGACAAAGGTTGTAGGTCGACATCGTCGACATCCCTAAAATGAATATCCAGAAAGGTAATTTCCATAAGTTATAATCCATAATCAACAATATCCATAACTAAAATTATCCAGTCATAAATATCCATAACTAAAATTATCCATAATGTATTCACCCCAAAATTAGAATAGAATTTAACTAATTTAAGATGAGGATGATTGAACTGAACTGGCTGTCCTATTTACAGTCAGTTACTCTCTGTAAGTTTTACAATCCAGTTCTGCTCAAAATGTCACACTGGATTACGGGAAGTGAAGAAAAAAAAATACAGGCTGATGGATTATACTTTAAAAAAATTGCTATAGGTTATAATACATTCAATACCTTCGAGCTATTTCACCATACACAATTTCGGTATTTGAAATTAGAATATATTAGAAACCTACTCCAAGCAGCTACTATAGGCCCAGGCCCGTTCGTTCGCAAACAAATTCCCACCACAATCAGATTTATTCCATAGCAAAGCTTGCTATTCCAATTATTCTTATTACAATATTTTATGAACTAGAGCATGTCATATTTATTAGGTTGAAATTAAATTTCGCCTCGTTTAAATATACAACCACTTCTGAATCGATTGGCATCCATGTCCAATTTAATTTTTATAATTTTCTTTAACATATTCTGGTCAATATTTAGAAAAAAAAAAGAAAATTGAATCACTCGATTTTCTGTGAGTAGAATTTTAAAATGATGGTTTTGCTCTACAAGACCACAGTTGATGTAATATTTATTAGGTTGAAATTAAATTTCCCCTCATTTAAATACACAACCACTTCTGAATCGATTGGCATCCATGTCCAATTTAATTTTTATAATTTTCTTTAACATATTCTGGTTAATATTTAGAAAATAAAATGAAAATCCAATCGCTCGGTTTTTCGTGAGTAGCATTTTAAAATGACGGTTTTCATGCAATTTTTAGCGAACCCACTAGGGTCCGTAATATACCACATTGGTCGACCAATTGAAATTTTGTATGAATATTCCAAATCCAACATCTCGTGCAAGGGATGACAATTTTTTTGAATACGTAATGGTCTATTTTTCTTGTCGTAGTTTCATAGTCTGTCTACCATGATTTTTATAAAACCCACTACGGGAAACCCCTCCCACGGGTTAGTCCATCGACAGAATTGGTCAATCTTCGAAGTTACATTTTGGTTTGGGTGCCAGGAAGTGTGTACCAAATTACAGGATTCTAGGTCTAAGTTATCAAAAACCCACACCGGTTGATCGACCTCCAACGGGTCAATCCTTAGTTTTATTTGTATAAAATGTTATCAATAATCATGTTTTATCAGTAAGAACCTATATGCAAAAAAATTAATCACTCTAAGTTAAAACCTGTCGAAGTTATCAGAAACCCCCACCGGTTAATCGACCCCCACGGGTCATACTATCTACCAATTTGACCCATCTTCGAACT
>JAQFYM010000840.1:0-47417 GCA_034694785.1 Agrenia bidenticulata | reverse complement strand
ATTAAAGTACCTAAGGTTGACAATGTGATTATGAGACGAACTTTATTTCCTAATGTGGAAGGGACTCTGTGCATTACGGGACATCACTTAATTCTATCCTCGAGGAAGGAAGGGGATGAAGAGCTTTGGGTAATTGCTGTCTTTTCAATACTTTTAATTTTATGCTTAATAAGACTTCAGATTCAAAAAAATTAATGAAAGTACTATGAAAATACAAATTGCTGCAATTGATGTTTTCTGAATTAATTTCCTAAATGCTGAAAATTATGCTTTTTCACAGCTGCTGCACAGAAATATTGATTTGACTGAGAGGAAACCTTCGAATTTTGGGGGTGGGACAGTGGTAATCAAGTGCAAAGACTTTGCCATCATTCATTTAGATATTTCGACATCAGACGATTTCAATAATGTGGCCGATTCTATCGAAGCTCTGTCCAATGTCGGTAAGATTTCAGTATTTCAGTTCAGGAGGGATTTTGAAGTATCTTTCACAAATTTTGTGAAAGATTTCCCTTCCTTTGAAGTAGTAGCTTACAGAATTGAAATGGAATTATATATTTTTAGAAAATCAAAGCCTCATGTACCCGTTTTTCTACCGTCCAATGTACACAATTGTTGAAGACGGCTGGACCGCATTTTCCACAGAGTCTGAGTTTTCTAAACTGATTTTGCAGTCAGAAAACGAATGGAGGATAAGTCACGTGAATAGAGACTATTCGGTAGAGAATATATCTTTAGTTAATTGCACTGTACAACAGAATGTTAACTTTAGATAAACAATTTAAGATTGATGGTTTCAGGTGTGCAAATCTTACCCTAGATCAGTTGTCGTCCCTAGGTCAGTTCCGGATGAAGAAATTATTACTGCAGCCTCGTTTCGTCAAGGAGGACGATTTCCAGTGCTTTGCTATCGCCATGAGAATTCTGCTGTATTGCTTCGAAGTGGAGAGCCTTTGGTAGGTCCCTCTGGTCGGAGGTGCAAGGAGGACGAGCGATTAATAAATGCAATTTTAGGGCCAGGGAAACGTGGGTACATTATTGACACTAGAAGTCAATCATTAGCTCAAACTGCTAAGGTGAGGAAGGTCAATTAGTTGTATTGTTCTGTGCTAATTGTAGAATATATGGGAAAGCCAGGTAGCACCTTGGATAAAGAAGTATTGTTTTTAAATTGTTTCATTGGATATCAAAAAAACATTCTTCATTCAAGCTGTGTTGCGACCCATGTAGGCGTAGCCAATCACATCTAAATCCAACATACAGTTTTCACTACCTGATCCTTTGATTTTGTTTGTTGCATGACATTTCCAAATTTTTTAGTTATGATTTTCTCAAGCAAGTTAACCTGATGTCTAATCGGGCTGACTTTTTGTATGGCTTTAGTCATTTCAAACTTCTGCTCTTCCTTGAACGTTCTTTCTCTTTGCGAATGCGAATGATGAGATGAAAAATGTAAGACTGTTTACAAACTACTTACTCATTTAAAGACGTGAAGGTAGTGAGTTCTGAGCACTAAAGTAGACAAATTGGAATTGGTCATGATTCAGGATATACTATTTGATTGGCAGTCCCGAGGAGGAGGATTTGAGATGGAAGTTCACTATCCTCAATGGAGAAGGATACATAAGCCAATCGATCGTCATTATAATTTACTCGAGTCCTTGGCTAAGCTTATTGAAGGTATGTGCTCAAACTTTTGACACCGCTGTTCCATTTGATCCTAGTGCATGTCGAGCCCTAGTAGAATAAAATACAATGCATTGCTTAGCTTGCAACGACACTGGATGCTCCATGGAAAAATGGCTGAGTCGATTAGATGGGTCAAGTTGGTTGACGAATATTCGAGATACCTTAAATTGCGCGTGTTTAGTCGCCCAGTGTCTGGATCAGGTAATTATCATTTAAAATGTTTATTTATCAATGCTGAATGAAACAATTAAAATGTCTTTATGATACGTGCAGGAAAGTAATTCGGTTTTGATTCACGGCTCCGATGGCATTGATTTAACGCTAGCTGTTACTTCACTTACTCAAGTTATATTGAATCCTGATTGCCGGAGTATTAGAGGCTTTGAGGTAAGTTAATTTAAAGACTACCAATTTTAATAAATTATCAACATTTAGGAAAAGCAATAACACGTATAAGGTTTAATTTTAATTTTTGTAGGCTTTAATTGAACGGGAGTGGCTTCAAGGAGGATATCCATTTGGCACTCGTCATTCTAAATCAGGATATTCTTATTCGTTATCTTCTGTTAAGAGTCAGAAAAAGAACTATGCCCCTTCATTTATTCTATTTATTGACTGTGTATGGCAAATTTTCAACCAGTTCCCGTTTAGTTTTGAATTTTCGGAACATTTTCTCATAACCCTTGTTCAACATTCATACGCTTCTCAGTTTGGTAAGCCTTCGGCATTTCATTATTCAGCTTTAGATATTATCTTCATTGTAATATCGTAAACTTTGAACTATTTGCAGGAACTTTTTTATGTGATAATGTTTGTGAACGGGAGCAACTTAAGCTGATGTCGAGAACGGTTAGCCTATGGTCCCACATAAATCGACCGGAAATGATTCAGAATTACATGAATCCTGTGTATGAACCGAATCCTTCAGTGATTTGGCCATCCGTCCATCCAATCAGCCTAGTAAGACATTTGTTCATGCAAGAGAATACACGATCCGATGTTGGATTGCTATTTAGGCCTTCTTCAGCGATCTTTCTGTTAAAATTGGAAATGCTTTTACAAATTTTCAGAGTTTATGGAACGGAATGTACTTGAGATGGATTATAGATCAATCAACTACCAAAGAGACCTGGACAACCATTTCGGAGTTAAAGGACAAAGAAAAGGAATTTAAGCGAGAAGCGATTAGGTTAAGAAAATATCTACTTGAATTACACCAAACACATGATGCTCAAGTAAAATTAAGCCAAGCAACACTTGAAGACAAACCAAGTTGTGAAGGAGGGGGGCCTGAATCTGGAGAACAAGGGGAAATGGATCATCCTCTCAGACACTCCAAGTCCCCACCTCGTTAAAGCCCGATTCGGCTCATATTATATTATTACAGTGCCTTACGTATCCGAATGATCCACTTGAATGTAATTATGCAATTCGCAATACCTAGTTGTCTACAGCGTTAAGCTTTGTGATAACTCATTCGCTTATGTACAGATGTAAGTTGATATCGGCCACTACTGCAATAGGTTCTACACTTTCTTTTTGTAGCACAATTGATTCCGATGTTTTTGTAAACCATGATGATCAGGCTGATATTAAGGTTACACAGATACCTGCCTTGACTTCTACCTTACCACCTTATAGGTAACGACAAAATAGAAAATGGAGTCAAATTAATCTGGCCTTGAATATGAGGCGGAAATGGTAAGGTCAGCTAATTAAATGTCATAATGACATTAAATTTTTGCTTTGTTAACGGAACACACTGTGAAATACAATATTATACAAGTTACGAATCCATCCAATATCTCGCATAACGAACAGAGCATACCTAAAAGCATCCTTTATGAAAAATGTTATCTGAAGTGCAATGGAATAGTATAAAACACAAGAGGGTTTATTCCTTTTGAATTTTCTAGTTTTCAAAGACTTACAAAAAGCCAGATTTTTTACGCTACATGATTTCAATGAATTAAAGGTGCCAATCCATCGAGTTAGAAATAAAAACCGATTTCTACACAATCATCAATTGAATGAATTAATTACACGCTAATACTTTTTAAACTTTTAATTCACTCTCCCATCAGTCATATTGGCTAAAACACCACCAACATAAAATCTTGCTGATCCGTCGTACTAAAATAATTATAATCTTAATATTCGTGAACGAATGTCATGACATTTGTAAAGGGGAATATCCTTATTAAGAACCAAACTAGCCGACGGGGATATTCAATAATGTGTATAAAAAAGCCCGATCTTTCTTTAATACTCTTTTGACACTTTAAGCTTAAATCATTTTGGCATTCGACTTATTGAATCCTGTTTAAAGTTTTTGAACGCACTCAAAAGCCAAGTTTAATGAACCCCAAAGGAAGGAGAGCCACGAAGACTAACTACGTACAGATTCTCATCATCATCATCCATCATGGCCAAACATGTAAATTAACTAAACAGGCATTGAGGCATTAATTCTGGCAGAAAGCAACATTCCATACCATCCCAATTGGAATATGGCTGTGCTGCTGCTATTATCGAAAAATCCTCTGTTCTAAACGATGCCAAAACCAAATCAATTAAACTGATTGACTAGCTTTAACTAATTAGCAAACTAACAATCATAACCAAATTTTAAACTGTATTTTTTCTCCTTAGTGGGAAATAAATTTCCGATGCTACTATTTCTAGCTACAGAAATAAAATATGCAGAGTAGGCCATTTTGCTGGGAATACAGATAATAATTTATATTCAAGTATCCACACCGAAAATGGCTTCCATTTCCAAGGATTATGCATTAACCATAATAAATCACAAACTTTTATTAAGAAAGAACAACAGAAAAGCATGCGCTGGGAATGGTAGGTTATTGATTATTTTTTGAGATCTGTAATTACAACCAAAGATGCTACTTGAGCCCCATTTATCATCTTGGTTACACTTATTTCTATAGAACTTTTGTGTTTTAGTACGCATTATATTATCACTACTACTACGTACAATCTAGCAAACTTCCTTAGCTCTTATAAGGATTATAATTTCCAAAGTTTTGATCAATTTCTTTCCAACAGCTCGACATTGAGAATATATGCATCAATCCTACGAGAAAATATGCCAAAATGATCCCAATAATTAATAACCCAGCAACTTCCCTTAAGCAACATTCCCAAGAAATGCAAATATTATTTTAATCAAAGTAGGTAACTAAAATATTTCATAGACTCAATACAAACGTATCCCAGGCTCTATTTTCTCAACAAAATTATATCCAAGAAAGCAAGAAGCTCATTTTATAAGCAGCCCAATAATGGCGGCCATGAGGGTAAGATTTTAGTAAGAATAATAGTTTAACCTTGAGTATCCTTACCTCAGTTAATTTTAACTTCTATTTCTAACTGGAGTACAAAGAAAATTCTGTTTCCTTAGCCTTCTCAATTCCCTCTTCTGCTATAATTATAATTTGGGCTAGAGTTGGCCAAGCCTACTCTAATCTCTACAAAATACCCAAAATGTTAAATCGTTAAATGAAATTCCGTAGCAAGTATGTAAAATTTGATGTAGAGTAGTTAAATCTAACCCTCGTAAATATTTAGACCTTTTCTTCCCTCTCATAACATTTACAGACGTTCCTATACACTCACAGCAGTGGACGAGCTGTAACCTTCAATTATCTCCCATTTCCTTTCATTAAATCCGAAAGCAGGATGGCGGTGGTCTGTATTACAAGTTTACCAGTATGACCAGCAAGCCTTCGTGTATTATTTAATTCTAAAGCTCCTCCAGAGTTTATGCGACCTCTTAACCGTTGGTGGAAAAAGGATATATTTCCAGGTATTTGTAACTTAACTGATTTGGTTAAATGTTAAGTACTTGAAATATTTTTTAAGGGAGAATAAACTTGTAGCCTTCTAACTTATTTAGACTTATACTCGAGAAATACAAACATATCTAGAAGACTAAAGTTTAATTTTATAAAAAAATATTTCAAATACTTATCCTTTGAAACTTACAATTGTTTAAGTGAACCAACGTCTAAAATAGCGCTAGTAAGCTCTGAACACTATTATTTAGCTTAGATAATAATATATTAATGCTCCATTGGCATAAAATGTAATTGAACAAAGAAAACTATTGACTCAAATAAAATCTACCCTTTGGTGTGCTGGAAATAAGCATTAAATTAAGCCCCATCTAAAAACCAAACTTGTGCAGGCAAAGGTATAAGATTGTAATTAAAATAAAATTGTATGCATCAGATTGAGATTCATGTAGACTAAAAAATGATGAGTATTGTTTGAGAAAAATTAGGGAGGGATGATGATGATCAGTATAATAATTAACATACAAGAGATGTTGGACTGTGACTATTCCTTGGTACATAACTAACATAGCCGTGCCTAAAGATAAAAAAGTACAAAAGATGTAAGTAATAAAGAGCAATAAAAAGATGATGATGATGAGCGTTACTACAGGAGACTCACACATCACATCTGCCGAGGAGGGGTTTCATATCTAATGTTAACTAATGATAATAAAACCATAACCAAATGTTGCATCTCGTAAAGGTATGATGTTTGACTGTTTGATGTTTAACGTGTTTAAGTAAAGAAAAGTTTTCCAGACTAGACTGACTCAGCTGAATTAACTTAACCACACTTGGCTCTCGTTGCCATGAACTCACGAGCATTCAACAAACCCGGTGTGAACGAATTGAAGAGGCGTCTCTCTCCTCTTCAACATTCTTAATTCTAAGTTAAGAAAAAGGGGACAAAAAACCAGCTTTAGAAACTAACCTTAAGATTAGTTAGAGTTACATGAGTGCATAAGATATAACATAACTGAGGTATCGAATCCTATTGAGAGTTCACTTTGAGTAAAATAATATTATACACATGGCATTTAGTACTGAAGTTAGTTAAAATAGTTTGGAGAACATAAGGTGTACGTATAGTATTACAAGTTTCAAAGATAAAGAAGGGATTTTAAAGAGGGTAGGTACATCCGGCGGCATTATACATTACCAGCACCCCCTTTCCAATACAATCTTCTAAACTGAATAACACAAGTAATAATATTTCACATGTATTTCTAATGCATAAATAGTTCACCCATGTTTCATTCCAAAATGAAAAAAATTAACCTTAATCATCCATGCTGATGATACTACTATGGATTCTGACCGACTCCAATGGACGATCGAGTAATCATCATCATCAACACAAGCCAACTTAACTTTACTCGAGGTAAAGGTATGAGAAACTTTACTAAGCTTATAAATGCAGACAAGAGTGAAACTGAACTAAATAAAACTTTATATAAAACCCGATCGAACCTATTCAACCTAACATTCATTCCTAGCTAGAACACAAAGACTTTAATGGAAAATCCCCTTTGGCAGCCACGCTTAAATGAATTCCCCCTTCATCCAGCAATCCGTCTCTCATCTATCCTCCAGTTAGTTTTAAGTTAGGTTAGGCCTAACAAATGAGTGAGCCTCAGCACGGATTCCGACTCTATAAACGAAGGATCTCTAAAATACGAACTAGTAAACTCCAATCCACCACCACCACCTTTACTCCTGATCACGATCAGCTTTTAGGATGCTCCAGTAGAAAAAACGGCTTTAAATCTAAAGCCCTCCCGTCCCCGGCTCTTAAAGTACATTTACTTCAATAAACGAGACCCCTTGTACCCTAACTAACAAACTAAATGTAAACCGAGGTTCCCTTCTTTTTTTTTTGCTTCCATGCTATTTTACATCCCTTTAGCTAACCTTACATTTACATTTCCTCCACTCACCATTTAGCTCCGTTATAACTTATAACCATCGTAGGTTTGGAAAAGTAAAAATCCTAACAACAAAGAGTTCCTAGCTTAATGGTGGATGTTGAATTTGTCCGAGAGGCTAGGTTACCATGAACCACTGACGAAACTCAAAACTTCTTTCTTCAGCTCGGGGTCCTTTATTTTACACAACCTGAATATTCAATCCCTTCATCATCCTTTAGCATTTAACTAAACATGACGGGTTCGGAGTTGCAGCTGTTTCCAATATCATATGAGCAAAAACAACTGTGACGCTTGTGGAACGAAACCTTCTAGAAACCTTATCATTAAATCTAACATTAGCCAACATCAGTTTGGATTACATTGCATTTTTCATTTTACGTTACTTCTCCTTTCACTGCATAAGTCCACATTATATTCCTTAACTTTGTGATCAGATCAGGTCATGCATATCCATATGTTTATGACACACTACGAATCCAAACTCACTCATTTATTCGTGAATATTTTTTCCATCTAATTTTTCTAGTTAATAGTCTAAACATTTCACTTAAAAAATTATATCTAGTCGTATCGTGTGCTGGATTTCTATCCTGTATGAAATTTACATATTTTTTATAATTAATTGTGAACTGACGGACCCTTCCTTATTTACATTAATAACAGAATTAATGTGCATGTGGGAATGAATGCAATGTAATTAAACCCTGACGAGCAACCTAACTACTGATCAGACATTCGACTGCTCACGTTCGATTTTAATAATTATATTTTCCTTTGAACAGGCTTCCTTCTTAGCCCGCGGTGGGGCTTGGGAGATACATAGCATAAATATATATTAAAAAAATATTGTCACCCTTTTGCCTGGACTGGTTTGTTCTTTATTTCAACCCCTATACCCTACCCAAACTAATATTAAGTTGAAGTACTATTGAAGTCGGTATTTAAATTAGAAAGGGAATGGGATGGAAATTATGGTTCCGGCAATGCACGGTTCTAATAAATATCCCGTTTGCCAGTACCACAAAACGCATGTTGAATTATCATGAGATCTTCACAGACTTGAGCCTTTTGCTTTACCTCGGAACCAAGGGTCTGGGTGTATGAACTGTATGTATAGTAGTGCCCTTTTAGGAGTTTAAAGCTCAGTCAGCAGCTTTTGTTTCATTATTGATTGAGGTAAAGGATGACGTTAACACTAACGCTGAAACACCCGGATAAACTAAGCCCTTCCAATACCCGGACTTTTAGTCAGCAAAATTATACCCGGGGCTGCGCTGACTGGTTGAATAGTTAGTTAGGACTCTTAGAGATTAGCCTAGCTACATTATACATTTACGTCTATAGCTAACTAAAATCGATTGAGCCCTTCTAAAAACATCTAATCTAATCGAGTTCACGTTTAGATTCATTCCTAAAGGGGAAATTTACTTTTTTAATGCTCCGAGGCCATAGCCCAGACTTTAGGATACAGAGTGAATCACGAATTCCTTTTACATAACTATTATGACTAATGAGAATATTGTATTAGTCGTAAGGTTAGATTCATATTTTCTTTTGATGAGTCCTTCCTATATTTAACTTTGATCCAACTGAACGTGAACCCGAAAATTTAGTGCCCCTTACAATATAATAACACTTATGGCTTTTAAACGTTTGAATGTAACAAATTAAATAATCTTAAAGAATAAAATTATCGGTGGTTGTGTATTTTTTACTTTTAGACGATTATTTTAACTTCGGATCTAGTCCTCACGAATCATTTATTAAAAGTCCATAGTTGATAGGAATAAATAGAACAGAACCCTTTATATTGTATCGCAAATGTTGTAATAGCTAAGTCATGAATATTCATGAACAATATGTAATCGTGCTGTAGTACGCATGAAGGTAAACAATTGTAGGTTCATGTGTCCGGAGATTCACTACGTATTGCCCAAATGCAGATACAGTAGAATATATTTTCCATATCCCTTTGTACAAATGTGATCTGTACTAGGCCATCCCTAGCTGAACGGATTTCCCATCCCGATATTCATATTCACAATTGGTAAAGTTTTAATTATATGAAAGAATGTCAAATTAATTTCATCCCATGATTAGTGACTATATATACAACTAATACAACCCTCTTTCTACTTAAATCTCAAGAGAGACAATTCATCACCCGAACAAGTAGGCTGTTTTATTAATTCCATTCCTCTCCAGTCACCACTGTCTCCAGAATCCGGAGAGTTTTTGAGAGAATGAAAAATGCACACAATGCACAGTACAGTATCAAACAATTCTATTTCCCTCATGAGCAAAAGCCAGTACGTAATTTTTGTTTAGCAAAGAACCAGATGCTACAGAGACAGACCCATACCATTGCTGCATGAACATGATATCAGAAATTATGATGGGGGTACTATTCTTCGCATTATAATTTTGGCAAAAGGGGGATCTATTCTCAATTCCGATAAAAAAAACACGGAGAGGAATAAAACAATCTGCATGTACGCTATCTGCGGACTGTCACCGTCTCCCACAGTTCTAACTTGATATTAATATCGTCTCTATGAGAGAATAAGAGTGTAATTTAAGGAATCGGGTAGTCTAGCTAGAGTCTAGTAGATTTGAGATTACCATCCATTCTACCAGAGTACGACTCGGAGTATCTGTGTATTCCCAGCATTTTCCAAAAGAGTTATGCCCGTAGTTAAGTTAGTTAGCTGTTGCCATTTGAGTAGTTTTTTATTACACTTAAAAAAGTTTGGTCGGGGGGTATGGTCGTTTCGGAGAGAGAGAGTTCCAATATGAACTTGAGCGACCCCTTAGTTAGCTTGTCCTTGTATAGTTTAGACGGTTTTAACAACAAGGCTCTCAGAGTTTGTGGAAAGCGTCATAAAATCCCCAGCCTTCGCTTCCCTTTCCCTTCCATTTGCAAAAGGAAAATATAATCATAAATGGGGGAGCCAAGTGAGTTAAAGTCGAGGGAGGGAGATTGATAAATAACAAGGATTCGGGTTGATATCCGGGACACCCCGAGAAAAGCCCGAATTCCGAACTAGCTTTGTAACTAAGGGAGCAAACCCCGAATCTCCCGTAAACTAAACTACGGTTCCCCCACTAGACAACCCCTCCTGGTCCTGGACTAACATAGGCATTTAAGAGTACAACTCACATTTCCCTATGTCCGCTCTACCCTCTACCTCTGTTAAAAGATAATGTGAGTTGTTATAACTTATATAACTAGAATACTTTTATACACCATCATCCAGCAGAGATCCCCCTCCTGCCTAATTCCAGATCGTCGTTCCTTCGCCAAAAAAAATCTACCGTTCCAACTTCCAACATCTTCCAGGATCTCCATTACCAGACTCGAGGGATAGGAAAGCTCCTACATTTCCAAAACCTTATCAAGACAACTAACCTTATCGAGCATCAACCCTGTGGGAGATAACCCTCAGACTCACCAGCTCAATTGTGTCCAGTGAGATTAATTATTCTCTACTTGCAAGTAAATATAGTTGGACTCATCGCCATCTTGCAACCTTGGTTATGATAATAGGAGATTAAAGTGAGTAAAGGTGGGTAGTAGAGGCTTAATTGACATTAAGGTCTATAGACTGAACCAAGGCCGCATGTTCCATCCAAAAATCTCCCCTTTTTGTCCTGTCGTGAGAGTAACCTAACGAACATTGACTATAATAACATCATAGCTAACCCAAGTTGGATTTACAACAAACCTTACTAGTCCACCTAGTACCTGTCTCCCGTCTCCGCGTTATGCATCTCTCTAAAGGTAGAATAGAAACAGGCCTCGGAAAATACAATCAAGCTTACTGTTCACCCTAGTCAAGTTTACGGAGGGGAACCTTTAGTAACAAAAACCAACTTTGTTTAACTGCCACCACCACCACCACCACCAATACCATTCTCCATATCATGTACAACTATGTGCTAGGAGTACAAGGCAACTAACTAAGGCTGGATATCAGTTCCTTCCCTCCATCATCATCGAAAAGGATCATTCATTGCTCTCTCTCTGTAAAGCACACCTGGGAACTCTGCTTATCTTGAGGAATAACATTCACGTTCTAGTATAAATTCTTAACTCCACTCTCCTCCTTATCTGACAAAGACGCTCTCGTTCAATACTCACTCATCATAGTCATCATTACTCTCCGATACATAATATATTTATAGTCCATGCACACAATTCAATAAAACCCACACCGCAATTCTCAGCTAACCAGCAAGACGAGAGCTCTAGAGACTCGGAATAGTTCCAATCTCCATTAAACCTAATAACTCCCTGTGTTAAACTTAAGTAAAGTTAGCGTCGGTAGGACAAGTCTGGAAGAGTGGAGTGGACTCACTCCACCGAATCTCACGATATTAATTACACATTTTAATAGCTTGTACCTATTCACAATTGCTCCTAGTTCTTTCATAACGTTCGAGATTGGTGGACCCGACTAATCTTTGTCCAACTTCAATAGGATCTTCGAAACTTTTTCCTCAACTCAGACCGAAAATTTACAGGGAAAGTGTCAAGTGTGGTGGAGATACTATTTATCTTGTGTGGACAGTGAAGGTATTTGGATTTTACATTCCATGGGAATATTTTGATTGAAGATTGTCCAGGTGGTGCGTTGTAAGAGGTGAGTGAACTGGAATTATGACAAAAATCTTCTCTTCCCCTTCTACTAATTTATTTTCTAATTTAATCGTTTTGTAATTTGTTTTTGCATGTTTTGATGGTATTTTGTATTTCTATTGTTTAATACCAGTGCACAATGCAATGCTTTGAAGTGCACATGCATAGCACACGGTCATGTGGTTAGATCTAGATTAACACAGCAATGGTTGAGAAACGAGCTTGCAATTTAAACTGCAAGTCGGAAATGAGTTTTAGTCAAATTTGAATTTTGAAGGTGTATTGATAATTAGAATTATTTTTTGTAATAAATTGTCCCATGTCTAAGTCTGAGTAAATTAATATATATTAGTTAGTTGACCTTTAAGTTATTAATTCCCATCTCATGACATATTTAACAGATATCTCTTGCCCCCACAAGTTTATTAAATACTACCACCACCGATTTCCACCCCCTCTCCGGAGGTACGAAACTGAATTCATCTACTATAATTCTGAATTCTAAAGGCTTCTGTTTCTATAAATGGAAAATGCCACCGGAATTGGCTCCCTCCTGAATCATGAAGTAACTGAAGACGAAGCTTTCGCCTTAATCCATATCATATGCAAGTTAATGGTTCGTCGTGATGATGATAATATTGTACGTAGAGAAGCTGCAAATGATAGGAGCAGCTAAAATAAAAGTATCCAAGTCTGTAAGAGACATAGTTAAGTAAGGCTTGTTGAATATTCTAATTTTAATTTAGTTTCCGTTCCTCCAGTACATCTACTAGTGACTATAGTTATTCTAGAGTTGCAGTTTTTATGCTTCGTATATCTGCAGAATACACACCAGCCGTCGCGTGGGCAGGCAGTTTAGTAATCTTGACTAGTCTAATGTCTTAGCTTAGCTCCCTTTACTCATCACAGAGGAGATCATGTCTTTCACTAGGCCGCCATCTTTAATTGTTCCAGCGTGCTTGTTCAGTTATTGCCTCTCTCTAATTTATTGTCCATTCATCATAAACCCATCCACTCATTGGATGGGTCAGTTTTGTTTTCCTTGTGACTTGTCATCTCTAGTTCAGATAAACTTGGATTTCAACCGTTTGTTTGTTCCTGTTCTGTATGTTCTTTGTAATCTGTAAATTATATTATCCCTGGTAGTGTCTGTATAACTGAATCTTAATGTCTTAATAGTGACAGGTTCACGGCTTCATTTCTCACAGTTATCACCCTTGCCTCTTTGTCTTGATGAAGTGCTTTTGTATTCATTGAGCAGATTGCCATGCACTTCTCATTGAATTACCATGGACCATGCATGTCTGGAGACTACTGGGTAGAGGTTTTAGGCTATGGATCTGGTGTCGTTTTTTTGTCCTTATCCGACTGTTTACTTGACCCTTCATGTTAATGAAGTGGGACTTATTTATTAATTGGCTACCTTCGTCGTTTTTACCCTGAAACCCCTGTCATCTAATCGGGCATCGAATGTCGAAAAATGTGTGTAGGGCACCACCGTACTTTGTGCAAAGTGTTGACTTTGAGGTTGGAGTTTATTTAACGCTATAATGGTATGAAAGGGCTACACATATGAATGAGTTAGTCTCAGCGTGAAAGTCGAAGAAAGTCAGAGAAAGCATGTCTGAGTCTGAACTGACAGAGACCAAAATTTGCGTCAGAATGTTGGAGTGCTAGTTTCAAATTCGACCTTTGACATTTATTGGCGTGATTAATTTGAATGGCTTCTCATTCCTCACAGCCCAGAATGGTTAGCATTCGTTGCCAGTTATAGTCGGGCAAAAGTCTGCAAAAGTAAATGACACCTACTTACTGACTGTTTGCGTACGTTACTCTGAAATCCATACAAACTAGATACAAGCAAGTTGAGGAGGTTTGTGAGCTTTGGTTATATGACATGATTGATGTATAAAGACTAAAGACAATATGATTGGATTGATCATGTAGAAATATTATTGGACGAATAGTTGGACGCAGGTGGAGAGGTTTTTTTATTTTTACCTCAAGTTGTTATTCAGTCTCAAGTGCAACGCACAAGGTGAAAGGAATCATGAGGTTGTTGACCACTTTATTTGTAATAATTACTTGTATTTGTTGTTTGGTTTGCTTTGAATTATTTGACCATCAATTCAATCAATTCAATATCCATTACAATTTTGGAAGACTTGTGTGTACAAGTCTAATCTATTTCTCTATCTATATATCTATGGATCATCAGCTTCAGTGTTTTCCAGTAATCCAGCACTTGGGCCTTGATAAATGCTTTAAATTCTACTGGAAGGGGTTAGAATTGGAGACTTATTGTATATAAGGGTTTGAACCTAGCCTTGGTAATTTATTATTAAAGGTGAGTCAAGTATTGAAGGGAAAAGTGTTGAAATGAAATTGGAGGGTAGGAAGGTAGGTGTGGAGTTTAATTAATGTCCTCGGACGAACTATGTCTACTAGTACAAACTCTGAAAGCGAGTTAGCTAGCTGTAGTTGCAGTATTCGAAGAGTAAGGGAGTAAATCAATAACAGCAAAGCTAGTGGAGTGACGCAGAGAACCCAACATGGTTAAAATGGTAGTCAGCCTGATTGGTCAATATTAGACAATTGTATAACGTGGGATAATTACTAAAGAGCAAAACTGGAGCTGAAGCCAAATCTAACCTAACAACTTCCATGAAATCACACCTCCATTGAGTGGCATAGGCACTTTTTCCTCACGTATTTCTCTGATGTCATATAGTTGTCTCTCCAAGATCACACATCTCTTTCTTTCTCTCTCTCTAGTCTGAAAGGATCACTTGGAATGAATTGTTCATGTAGTTCTTCATTTGATTAATATTTTCTGCCTCAGTGAATGGAAAAGTTTGAAAATCAAATTTTCTAATAATTTAAGTCGAATGTATTTAGTCTGAAGATTCATCTCGAAGGGAGCAATAGATTGGCATTAGATTTCTTCACACGCTTTGCTTCTTTTTCTCCGGAGGGTACCAACCCTGTTTGGATGCATTAAAGTAATAATTTTATTGATTTGCGCAAAAGGCTGTTGAATCTAAAGGAAAATATTAACTGGGGATGCGCACATATTTTAATATGCATGTGGCACTCCATCTCCATCCATCCGTATCGGAGGGATCCGATTCTACCAGTCTGTACCGTCAAAATAGATCTTTATGGATGGATCGGATCCTTGTTTGCTTGTGGGCTGAAAATGAATAGATTTGATATGCTCAAGCACCAGAAATCTCACTCAGCTCACAATCATTCATGACATTATGATGTATGCATATATGTTGAAAATCTAGATGAGGAAAAATTATTAAAAAGAATCCTCAGAGTTCCATTACTTTCCCTTCTGTTTATGAATGGGGTACTGTGAGTAGTGTAGAAGGTTCAAGCCTAGAATCGAGACGCATAATGAATTAGCCATCAACTGTCAGTCTCCATCCGTTAAATAGAGAATCGGGTTTTGCCGCTAATTACTCATATTTGTATTCCTCTGTGATCTGTTTATGAAAGAGGGATCTTATCCTCGCATACAAATATTTGCTTGCTGTGTTTGAATTTTGATTAATATTTTTTGTTTTGTTTTGGACACGCAGGTTCTCTCGTCGGTGCTTGTTCAAGAATTGATTAAGGTCAAGGTTTACCTGTAAAAGAGAAAAATTCGAGAGAGTGATCAGAGAAACAGACCCTTTGATTGAATGAAGTACAACCTTGTCTTGTAGAGAGACAGAGAAAGCCCATTCAGGAACACAGTGAAGCTGTTGACAGACTCGTTGAATGATGTATGCGTTTTTTCGGATATGGTTTAAGCTACGATGTTGTGTATTTAGTATGAGATGCGATTAGTCAGAACGGTAGGGTCGGAGAATATTTTTCCTTTAAAGTTTTTGATGATATGAAAAGGTTGGGTGTCCGGTTTCGAGGAATAGAAACGAGTAGTACTTAACATTAATTTTTCTAGTTTCAAGATTTCTGTCATTTCAAGGATTAATTATGAGTTAGCTATGTTAAGATAGGTGAATGAGAAAAAAATGCATGTATTCACTTCTTAAGTTGGCTTTCACAGTTTTATTTCGCATTATTTTGAGATAACAAAATGAGTTCCTTTTAACCTATTTAAAAAAAATGCTAATAAGAAATAATGTTATTTTTTCAGGCCGTTTTTGCACGAAGGGAATGGCCCTTCTGTGACCATAACTCCAGCTCAAGGTGACTTCAGTTCATTAAAATCGTCCTCAGGAGGAAATAGATCCTTTTCAAATTCAGGCTCGGTGCGACTTCATCGAATCCTGCAAAGGAACTCTGCTCCCTCAGCAGGCGAACTTCAGCGCAAAGCAGCTCAAAGAAAATTACAGATGGCCAAGGTATTAGGAAACGGGGGAATGCCCGCTCCAAGTATGGATTTTCAGAAGCAAAGAGGTCATCAAATGGTTCAAGATCATCACAATGATGCTATGTACGGTGCATCTAGACGAGCCCGGAGCAATAACTTTACTCTCAAGGAAACGTTCGATCTTCTTAAAATATGGGCAAGTCCAGAAATGCAGTGGCAGATGAAACACAATTTCAGAAACTTCCGAGTCTGGGAAGCAATTTCTTATGCTATGCAGGAGTTGGGTCATGATCGAACAGCCATTCAGTGTAAAAACCGCATTCAAAACTTGACATCCATTTTTTACCGCATCAAGAAATCCAAACAGGATTATCGCAGCTTTAATTTCCCGTATTATAAAATAATTGGTGATGTCTTGGATGGAAAGAAAAATGGAACTAATGCAAGCATTCCTCCTAACATGGCAGACTTCATCTCTCATTTCACAAATAATGGAAGTGGCTTATCCGTGAGCCCTACTCATAGTGCTGCATCATCTGGGTAAGTTAGATTGATAACTTTAAGTTTTACCCCAAAGTTTCAATATGGAACGTGTATGTCTAAATGAAGATTTTATATTTTAGAATTGCAGCTCACATGGCTCTCGTGGAAGAATATCAGCACTTAATAAATGGAAACCCTGACATAAGTTTAACCCCTACGGGAGAACGAAGCAATTCTGCTAATAGTACATCAGGTATGAATGTGCTTTCACCGGAGGTGAGTATAAGCGAAGGAGATTCTCCAGTTCGAGTCGAGTCTCAGTCGTCCCGTAGTTCCGCTGCGGCAAATTCTCAGGCCTCTTCATCCCCTGCCCAGAAAAATCATATAGGTTTGTGGATTTTAAAATTAATTTTAAAAAAATGTTGGTGTTAATTTTGGTTACATTTAACATAATCGTACGTTTTCAGGAGCCAACAATTCGTCTTTCGCAAATCGCAACGGTGGTTCGAGTACAAACGCAAACTCTCTTTTGAAGCTGGAACATGACGACGGTGTAACAGTGACATTGGAAGATGGTTCCATTCCTTCAGAAAATGATCATGAAGGTTCAGACATTGAAGACAACATGTATGGAGAAGAAGAAGTACACCTGGGGTACGCATCATTTTTTAAACATGCATATTACACTGTCAACTGTTTAATGAAATACCTATACAAAAAAATCTATCATGAGACTTATCTGTAACACTTTCTTTATAGAAGAAATGGTGGATTCCCTGCTGCCAGAGCCAAACGTTCCCTGTCAGCGGGCTTCAGTTCGTTCAATAAATCCGGTTTTTCAAATTTCGGAAATGGAATGCCAACAAAAAGACCCCGTGGTTTGTCCTCCGCTACAACAGCGTCAACTAACATGTTCGACGACCCGATCGGACAATATCTGTCCGAAATGGTTGATATTGAACGTCAGTGGCTGGACATGGAAAGGGAGAGAGCTGAAAATGAGCGACAAATGATGATGTACATGATGCAGATCCTTCAAGCGTTGGTATCGCCGGGGCAATCTCAAGATGATGACAATGAGGACGAAAACAATGAGGCGAATGATAATGAAGACGAAGAGGCTGCTGGCCAAGAGTATGCAGAAAATGACAATGATGAAAATGAAATCCGACAAATGATTGAACAGGAAGAAAGTATGGAAGAAGCGGATGGAGAAGCCGAGGAAGACTAAATGTCTGGAAGTCAAATAATAGTTCTAAAGGTCTCAGTGAAGCGTGTCTGGAAGTTTGTAGACAGATTGTCATGTTCAATATGAAGAAGGTCTGAAACGAAACGTGTAGGTCTTTCAATTGTAGAACACCCGAATTTTTTAGGTTTCAGATTACTTGTAGTACAGATAAGCGGACTCAAGCAGTTGTTATGCTCAGTTCTTCCAGAGGTGTAAGTGAAATTATGAGGAAATGACATACCAAGTTAGATGAATATTATACCTCCATTTAATAGAGATTAAATCTCATAGTAGATTCATAGTTGTAACATATGAAAATAGTTAGGTAATGAATATCCGAGAAATTAGGTCGAGAATTCCTTCTCCTACACATGACAAAGTGATAAGATTGTAAATACACCGTTTTCAAGTAACTGGGCAGCTCGAGCAAATCTCACACTAAATCCCTGACCATCGGTCATCGGCGTTTGTATCTGTAAAGGATTAAGCATTGAAGTAACGTGATTCCATGAAAGATCATTTAATATTGGTGAATATTAGTTGTAAATTAGTTTAAAAAAAACATTTTGTAAATAGATATTTAGCTAAACTATTTAAAAACGATACATACCTAACCCTAATATTCTCCCAATCCCGTAACTTTCCCTTCGAAATGTATTCGACTTTTGTTGGTATTTTTAAGTACTTTTTCAATAGGTATTCTAATTTTATTGAGCCTACGACATCTAATACGACTGAGGCTAAACCGCCGTTGGAAGAATGTCCTGATATTATTACCTAGGTTGTTCTGATATTATTGTAATCAACGAGATAAACATATGATGAGTGTTTTAAAAGATCACATCGATTATGTTTCTTTAACCTAACTAAAAGGTATTGTTGTTGAACTGTAATGCTTTTGGTAACTCTGCATTATTGAGAAACAGAAACCGATCTCAAGGAAAGGAAGTTTTTATGCCTTCAAAATTCACTTAAAGTACCAAGTATTACGTGTGTAAACTTTCAGCTTAATTTAATAGTTTAGAATATGATTAGTTTCGTGTAAAACAAACTTTCTTCGAAACTGTACCTCTCTATGCACTGTTGTAGAAAGTAAATTCTTATGCAATCTCCACATTTTTCTTCAGAAGGGAAAACATAGAATTTCAATGTAACTGGAAACTGTACTTCTTGTAGTTCTACTTTAAAAGTCAGAAACAGGCTTTACCTAGAAACCGACTACTTAAAAATGTGTCATGCAGTATTACTTAATCATGATGTTTATAGTTTCAAGATGTTTTAGTTGGACCCGATGGCATATGTAAACCATGTACAAACCTTCATATGGTATAGAGCGAAATGGACCGATTAAAACTTGATCGTTTTATTAGTAATGTGTGAATCCGGTCACAAAATTAATTTAATTTAGTGATCACAATTTACGCTTTTATAGTGAATCTCGACTGAATAATTTAAGATGTCACAGATTAAAAAGTAGTATTCCTTATTAACCACCAACTCCTTCGTTTGTTTATTTACTTTTTTACTTTGCAGTTTTGCTAACTTAATTTGTAGTTGTGTAACCTGTTATTATAAATACAATGCAATAATCTGTGCCAATGTGAAGGCCCATGTCCACAGCGAATATTTCTTCGGAAAATAGCGTAAATGTGTGTTAACTTGTGTCAATCCAATGATGTATAATGAACCCCTTTCCATTCAAGAGTGAATGCAGTAATTAAAGCCTACCTATTGTTGATTAACTTCCTAACTCATATTTTATTCTCTCAAATTTTAAAAGTAGGCTAAAATTAATAGGATTTGTCACTACCAATTAACTGCTTTTAAATATATCTTCAATTGGCTTTATTATTGAATAATCCAAATACAGATATACTGTCCCGGCACTCAGTTCGTTAAGAAATATTTGAAGATACAAAATCAAGTTACTTTCTAATGATATGGGTCTCATGCAAAAATCATATACTTTAAAGGCGTCCCATACTTTTAAATAGCACTGACCTATAATACACAGTACAAATTAATAATCAAAATGGAACGGTTTCGATACTTTGAATTAACTTCTCTACTATTATCTGCATGCACACATCTGTATTAACGATAGGCACTGGTATGTCCACTTATCGGCGAGGACAGAGTGGGCAATGCTCATTTCGAGCCCCACAACAACTAAAACATCATTTGTGAGGTATATAATACCTATATTAAATGTACTTAGTTTAACAACAACTTTCAAAACAAACAAAAAACAGCTAAAGAAGATGTAGTTACTAATGATATTACATAACTTAGGATTCCAATGCATATATACTTCAACTTAACTGAGCATTACTTTCACGGCCATTATGACTTGTTCTACAACATCATGTGATGAAGGAAACTTATACAATCACATAACAATATTGCTCGAAAATAATCTTAACACGCATCGTAATTGATGAAAAAATACTTTACTACATCTATGCTCATCGATCAATATTGCGTAAACTATCAACTGACAACTGAAACTCTTGGAATATATCAAACAGAGCACTAGTAAACAAGGAATAGGATTTTAATCGACTATTTCCCCAGTAAAAAAGGTTTTCGACTGGTTCAGGCATAACTTTTCTTTGGGAGAGCGTTTTCATTCACATACACTGACAGTTTCCATTTTTACTTGAAACAAAGTTTGCCTAATGCACCGCCAAATAGTTTTCTGCACGCGTCTAGCTTAAAATACCTAGTTTGTAGTAAACTTGTGGGATGAGTAATTGTAAGTTGTCCAGGAACCATCGGCGAAAGACCAGAGAGATCACAAGATCCCATTCGTAAAGTATTGGAAGCGATCGTACAGGGTTGTGGTCAAGGAGTCTGAAAAGGGAAACAAAAGTAAAAATTTATAGCATATACTGCATGTCTCGCAGTTCTCGTAATTGGCAAGGACGGGAGAAATTGGAAAATTTTGAAATTATATAGATAAATAAACAAATTATTATTCCCTCTACACCACTCAATGCTCATTGTTGTTTTGTCATAATTAATATCAACATTATCAACTAATTTGATATACAAATGGGAGTTTATTCTATATTTGTGTCACGAATCCCAATCCCATCCTATTTATATTAATGGACAGGCTAATTGCATGCATTTAGATAAAAAGTCGTAGGGAATTATTCAGATTTGCATGATGAAACAGTTTCTTGTAGATGTGTGTATGGGACCAGAAGCGGTTGATAATTAGTGTATATTGTCAAGAATGAAATGAAGAACCGTTTTGCCATATTTTTTACAAATATTTGATTAATACTTACTTAAAGCTTGATTAACCAAGTCGTTGACGAGAGACTGCAATTGCTCTTCGGTCATGCTCATATGGAACCTACTTTTTAATGAAGTTATTGTAGATATTCCAGATTTTAGGCACGAAAGCTGTGAGCCTAAGGTGCAAAAAATAATACAGTTATTTGTACTGATATTAAAATGATGACCATGGAGAATTAAGAACTTACCTGATCTCATAATTTCTACTGAATGTATTATCCTATCAGAGTATTTGCGAGCAGCAACTAGTCCCTGCAGACAATAAAAAGTTTTTATGAAATATTTTAAGCATTTAAAACTGTGAAAGCCGATATTTAATTAGTGCATCGTAGAGAATATTTAAAAGTTATAACTTACCTGTAGCATAAGTATTCTAAAATATTGAAACATATCTGATCCCTGTCCTCCCATCACTTGGACAAATTCTTCAGTAAGCTTGAAAGGTGAGTTTTCAAACCCGAGGTTCTTGGGCGAAGTAGACAATATGAAACCAAAATCGATGTGAATTATATGTCCTTCGTTATCCAGCAAAATATTCCCGTTATGTCTAGTAAGAACAGCATAAATGATCATGTTGAACAACAGATATGCAAATACGTTATATTAAAACCAACCTGTCTTTTACTTGGATTAAGTAACAAATTAAGCAATACGCCGCACAACTTTCCACGAAGTTTTTCTGTGCAGAAAGGAACGCTTCAGAATTTTCTGGTCCAAATTCTTGTTGAAAGTACTCAAGCAGGGACATTTTACTGTGTTTCTTTATTTGATGCAACGAGACTGTATTAACTGCAGGTTCAATCATTCCGCTATCACTCGAAAGTACAAATATTCTAGAAAAAAGGAACGGAATCGTATTTTAGATAAAGTAATTACTTACGCTTTAAAAAGCAATATCCCTGATATTATATTATCAAAAATATTCTCATCACTACCTGCACGGGCGCACCCATAATGGGACTCTTTCTTCTTCCCAAATCTCTTTCAGCAAAGATAAGAGTTGAAAAGCCAACAGTTCTTGCCGCAGGTCATCTCCACATTTCACGATACATGGCAACAATCGCCAACCGTTCAATTGACCGTAAGGACTGCTCTGCTTAATTCTCTTTTCCTAATTTTTAAAAAGAGCGATTTATGATTTTATGTCCAGTGATTATTCGTTAAGAATAAAAAATATTAATATTAGATACCTTAATATGAAATGGCTCTTTCAATACAGAAGCACTTGGGTCTTCAGGGTCCCTTTGAAATGTGGATTTTGGCGCATTCAAAGATTCGGATAACCTCCGACGAATATCAACTGCAGCTACAAAAACTGGTTCTCGAGAATCACAGGAGTCTATGCTCATCTGTGATATCGTGTCTCGATCTCGTTTCTTGGACTTCATTTGCAAATACTGAAAAGTTTAACAAATGATGTATTTGTATTTAATGGTAATAATAATTAATAAAATGATTTCAAACAAACCTGCAGAGAAATTTCATCGTCTTCTTGTGACCAACAATCCGCTGTTGAATTCAGATCTACACTACTATTTGTTGTTGGAAGATTTGAGTTGGAAGAGGAAGGGGGAGATCCTATTGATAGAATCTTTTCATCTGTACTCACGGAATTAGCTTGTTCACCTTCAATAATATTTTCTTCAGATCTTGAATGCCTAAGTAAGTTAGTAATTGTGGGTTTTGAGGGAATTTTGGCCGCTTGCACGTCACTGACTTCAAGAACTTCGGCATATATCATATAGGGGGTCTGGATAAGTAAATAGAAACATCATTATTAAGTTCCATTACGCACGTTACGTTAGTAAAACTCGAATTCAAAACCAAAGAACTGAAATACAAACCTTATCTTTAGAATTTAGGACGGTAGCATCTTGTGGAGGAATGCGAAGTACTATATGAGGTACATGGCCGTGGACGGGAATCCAAACCCTTGCAGGTAAGTTAAGATTTAAAAGATTCAGCTCTGCAATTAATTTCGGAGGTTTGTCATCCTTGTTAGATATTGAAGACAAGTTTTTGCCAATCTGAATGATTGATTTCATAAATTCAAGCTGAGGTGCTAATCTTGCAGCCTAAATTAAGCAAAAACAATATAAAAATACCATTTTCAATTTTCAATGTTTCCAAAAAATTTCGTAATACTTACACCACATACACAGCCCCCTCCAGAAGGTTTCAGATCGTTGAATACTGGCTCAAAACACATGCAGCCGTTATCATAACCATGACCAGAAGTGAGATCTCCCAAACAGTTTCTAGGTAAACCAAAAGATCCAACCCTTTTGTGTCCACTACGTTTAGCATTTAAGCTATTTTCACTGAAGCCTGGCTTCATTATTGGAGCATCAGAGAAAGACCTCTGATGCGTCTTTTGCTTGGAAGGCACACCAAGATTGGTACCGGAACTGGAACAGCTACTAGAAGGAAAGGAAGGTGGTCCACTGGATGGTGAAACGGGAGACTGCAGTTGAGTTAACCTACGAAAGCTCTTTAAATCCTTCGGTCTGTCAATAAAAACAATTGTTAAAACGACACTCACACTGCAAGCAATCAATTTTTTTACTACCACAATTATAACAAACCTTAAAGAATCACCGAGAATGAGGTTCTTCAATTTGGTTCCATGAGATTTCTTCCTCGACTGGCATTGAGTATCCGATGAATAGGCATCCAGTAGCCAAGCACATTGCAAGCTAAAATCGACGGTTTTTCTGCACCTGAACCAAAATACAAAAATACATTTAAAAATATCCACATTAGTAGGATGGACAGATTGTGTACAGAAGTTTTTACCTTTGTATCAAATATGGATGAAGTACTTCAGCTACATCATGCATCTGAACATACATTGTAACCAACTGAGGTAGGTAAAAATCAACTTCCCTTTCCGGAAAACCGAACATCCGATTGACTGAAATAGAAAGCAATGATTAAAAGTCAGTACAATTTCGGAAAATTATGTAAATGGTTTATACAGGTTTTTCATATGGTATTTTAAATATCTAATAAGCTGGCTAAAATATTAGTTTGTTTGAAGACATTTTAACAAATTGGGCTGGGAAATGTTCTGAAACTCACCGAGATATTGCTGCACTCCTGGCTCTTTGGAAGTGAACAAATAACCAATAGCATAGGACATGTTGAACACTTGACTTTCGAAAAATCTAAGCAACCATGATTTGGGTTCTAGGAGTGTAATAGGCCGTTGGATATCACATTCGCATTCACTACTTATAACGTTCTCTTCTTCTTCTTCAACCTTAAGGTGTGTCGTGATGACAGTCTTCTCAAAATTGGCACATTGAATTGGACCAAAGGGATCCACTGGGGTTGCTGCCGAAGAGGGCTTCAAAGATTTATCCGTAGGCGTTTTTACTGATTCGGGTTGATCGGATGCAGCAGTCGTGGTGCTTAGCGTTAGGCCTTTAGATTTGTTTTTCTCTTTCCCAAAGTTGAGCCTGAGTTTACTTCTCATTCCAGCCGCGATATTACTAGTACTAATGCCACCAGTGGTGCTACTACTGTTATTAGAACAGGAATTAACAGCTCCATTGTTTTTATTCGAATTACTCTGGGCCTTAACTCTGATCCTACTTAAAAGCGAGCTTCCAGCTGATGGTACAATGTTGGTAGTGCTTGGTAAAGATTCGCCTTCTATAACAATGGGACTAAAAAGTAATTCTTTATCATCTTTGGAAGTCAAAACTTCGTCCTTCCTTCGTTCTAATGACTGTAAACTTGACATAGAAACTTCTACTGTTGAGTCATTCAAGGTTGTATCAGTCTCTGTTAAAGTTTCTTCTAAATCTACTTCCGGTTCTTCGTCGCTATTCTTAAAATTAGTATTGAGCAAAACTGAGTTCATGGAATTCTCGAACATATTCTCTTCATCGACAACATCCGGCTCGTCGGTCATAATCGCAGAGTCGAAACTAAGCCTAGGACTCTCGCAGGTAAAATCCTGAGTATCACTTTCATCATTTTGATAATCGTCACAATGTTCACAAGCTACACTACTAGTTACATCATCCGTTTCAGATCCGGTAGTGCCACTAGCTCCAGAGCATATGCCTGAATCATCTGAACTTGTGGTACAAGTGCACTTCAACTTGGAATGAGGAAGTTGTGGTTGATCTTGAGAATCTGGAGATGTACAATTTTCGTGCTCTCGATGGCGCCTACAATGTTGACAATGATTCTGTTGCTTTAAACTCAAAATCCTGTCATTGGTTACAAAAGACGGAGAGTGAGATTTGGATGCAGCAGACGCAAGTTGGAGTTGAAGGGAACTCAACCCTAATTCACCAAGAATAATGTCGCTTCCAGTGTGTAGATTAAGATACGACAGAACTTGAGCAGAATCTAAGCTTCGATTTCGACTGTGCTGACGATATAGGGGCGGATGACTTGGCCCTTGTACTGAAACAATAGTATCTTCAAGGTTCTCCACATTGATGTCTGGCGAAGGCAGAGTCGGCAATTTGAGGCACATTCCTTTTGACCCACCAGTTCCAGAGTCTCTGTCTCCTTGCCTCAAAATCGCCCTGAATAAACAAAAAAAATATTCCTTTAGCATATTTGCATTAGCTTACTACTTTAACCCAAAACATAATTCCAATTAAAATTAAAATATTCCAATCTTCTGCCCATGATCATTTGATCAATATCTCATGCATCAGAAAAATATGCATATTTGAATTTGTTTCACCGCATATTGTCATAGTAAATAAATTAGACTTTTCATTATATACGTATTTTTTGGATCACACCGTGACCAGTTGTCAGGGATATTTTATATCATGTTGTACTATGTGCATTCATGAAGAAAGTCAAATCTTGAGATTGAATTCGGAGAGTTGACAGTGAACGGCTTCACCTTATCTTTTCATTTTTCTTGTTGAATAAAAATCTTCTTTAGGGTACAAATTCAACACAGGCTTTCTAGCATCCTTACTAAATGAATTCTTATACTCGTCTCTGAATCGTATCATTCGTATCCTATCCAAGACTCCCGGAGGAGGTCATTAATCCAAAGCATCCTTACTTATAATTTCCATATAAATCCAAGGCACTTCGCGTCTTTTTGTTCCCAGAGCGTCGAATAAACAACCGAGTTTCCTCCAGAAGTGCCGCACTTTGAAGGAAACAAATGTGAACTTCCATGGCTTAAAATTTGTCTCGAGTCTTACTTGAGGTACTCAGAGGAATGAAAAGTTGTAAAAACGAACACGATTCTTTAAATCCCTCCTTGTTCAAAATTGATATAATTCATCCATTCAATGTGTGACATGAAATCAGACATTCCAACAAAATTGAAAACTCTCCAAAACAGTGCAGTCATAAGTTTCTACAAACTACCCTGCCTTAGCACTTAAGTCATTTAAGATACACAAAAAATCCACTTTCAGCCACTAAACCGTAGTAATAAAATATATGGTTGCACTGATTCACTACAAGTGATTTAAATCTTGTAGAAATCCTTATTGAATGCTTTATTTACTAATTCCCCTTGCTCGGCAGTTGGTATGTCATTGAAAAACAAGCTACTGGGTCGGCACTCGGCAGAAGCATTACTGCACTTTGCGAAAGAACATATTTCTTTACTAGTGCCGTTGTAAAACAAACGTCAGAAACAGTTAAGACAATTCTTTCAGACTATCCCATAACTTTACTCCCCCGCAAAAAAGTACCAGCAAAATAGGAAATAAAACACTTGCGACAGTTTTAAAAAGACGATAAATCAGATATGAGCCCTATTTCAGATTGTAGAGCAGTATAGGGAAATAATTTAATTCCTTCTCTGTGACTACTGCTACAGATATCTGCTTGCTTCGTCTAAAACCACCCACTAAAGAACTGAGCCTCTTCTACATTCCAAATAGGCATATGCCATACAGTTAAACTTAAACTATAATTAACGCTTCACTAACTCGTTTTCCAAAATTGAACCAGTTCCGAAAACAATGTCTAAATGTCTAAATTTAAAACCTGGAATGTAATGCTTGATGTTACATTCGATCGACTGACTGATGAGAAAAAGCTTTCAACAATTTCAACCATGAGTGGCCAAGTGTCAGAAATGAATCAACGATTCCATAACAGTATGTCACATTACATCCCTCATGATTCAATCGAAAGACGATAAGATAAACTAAATGGTATTGTTTGGTTAACTTAAATATGTAGTCACCATATTGTTCACACGGTTGAATGAAGTGGAAATTTACAGATTTACTCTTTTATCACGCCTTTATACAGATAGTGTAGGTATGCTTAATAAGTATAGGTGTAGGTAGGATTACTCAAAATCTTGCATTGATAAATAAATCTAAAATTGTACAAGCTACTTCATATTATATAATATAATAAATATATAATATTACTATACAAATGCAAATGAATAAATTCAGATCAAAATATGTAACGCATTTGATAGTGCAAGTTATGATGGAAAACCATGGGTTCATCGTTAGGTGTATTAGTAGATTTTGTGCCAATTCAAGATTTGTTTAAAAAAACAATTAAGATATTTTTTGCAGTAATATATACTCGAAATTTCAACTTTCAACTTAAAAGTCGTAGCATCCCAATGAATTAACATTCCCTCAACAGTAGACACCACAGTAACAGACTTAACTCTGTTTTCATTGAAAATCCTAAAATATCAACCCTCTCACTTTTACTAAAATACTGAAACTAGCTCGAAAATTTCGAACAAATTCAGACATTTACAACTGAGACAATATAGGCAGACTTCCACGCTCCCAAAGACTCCACACTTTTCATCAGTAATTGCCTCCTACGAAATTTTCACATCGCTACCTTTACCCTCTGTCTACTCATCATTGAAGGGGGAAAAACTCACAATAAAGTTAACTCTGTTAGTCAATTCAAGACCAGCTCAGTAGAGCTGATACTGCATAACATCCTAGAAAAAATTATGAAAATTCACATAGGTAAATTAAATAAATGAAATCACCAGGTTGATTCTCGACTTTGACCATGACCTTGGCAAATAATCGCTTCTCTTCTGTTGTAAGGCTTTTATGGGAGGAAATAATACAGACCTGCCTTTTGAGTTCAAATTTTACTGATTTATATTATTCAGTGAAGCATAGATCTTGTAAATAACAGCAGGCAATGCAATATCCTCATCCAGGAAAAAATGACCTTAGAAAAGTATTCATCCTTTTTAATTCGAGTGATGGGTACATGAATTTACATAATTTAATCCTCCAGCTTATACATCAAATATTAATCACATTTTAATCTCATTACATATGCTTAACTTTTACAGTTGACAGTCTAGATTAAAATTTACTGATACATGATTTTCTCTAAAACCTTATTCTTATTAATTTCTCCAAACAGCCCAACATTGTAAAACAGGCTTAGGATACAAAATCGTCCTTTCCAATGCTTAAGATCCTTTTAGTAAATCGATAGATGAAACTTGGAAGGAACGTATGTTTTTAGTCTATTATACTTTAACCAATTATGGCTTGAACCCTTTCTAATTATTGCATTCATTATTTCTTTAGTTGCTTCTATAATTCAAAGTGTTTCGCCTATAAACTTCAAAAGCTCATGGCCAACACGGCTACATTGCTGCTAACAATCTACGATCACGATTAAATTAATGTCCTCCAAAAATGACTCCTCTTACAACTGACTACAACTACACTACGACTATTGCTACTGACTACAATCAACAAAGGGATGGATAACTTCTTTTCCACAAATTCCCATCTCCTAGCCATAGTTGACCATCGTACCAGAAGGATTTTCATTGTAAAAAACTTTTACTTTATCATCAAGACAACCCGGTCTATTTGCTGGAAGTCTGTCTTGTTCAATTGTTAAGGATGTAAATGGCTAAATGAGAGTTTCTCAAGAAGAGAATTGAACAGGAGTAGATCAACGCAATCAAAGACACAAACAAAATAACAACTTTAATGAATTGAAAGTCAATCCTTTCCAATCCTAATGGAAATCTTAGGGTGCGAGGCAGCCTCTGTCTGAATGGTCTGAATTAAAAGCCAATAACATTCCTCTTGAGACACACCCATGAGAATAAGTTCTCAAGAATACTGAACCAATTGGAAGTATAAGACAATAAAATTTTATTCGACGATCCATATCCACCAAAAAAGCTGTAGAACTGGGAGGGTTCCTCCGAGTTTCGTTCTGGGAAATTAAATCCACAGAGTAAAATAAGACAACTGAGATCCCTGCAATACAACTACTACCCGTTTTCGAGGAAATGCTCCCTTGAACATACATCAGATTATCACGGTCCATCAACCACCGCGTCCACTTCGTCTCGTCTAGTTATTCTACGACGAAACCTATGCTTAGAACTCGATTGATCTAAATCTAAATCATTTAGAAGCTAGAAACATTACATAATACCTACCCAAACGGGTAGAAAATATGTTCCTAGCAAAAAGGTACTATCACTAAAACCAAACCGGATTCCCAAGTCTGCATGATCCAGTCAAACCCAGGGCCGATTCAATTCAAAAGCCTAATATAACACGTTTTTATACACTGAACTTGCCCTGAATAGAAAGGTATTGGAAATTAGAACTACGAGCGGAGAAAGGCGATGAACACCATAAATTCAATTTACACCTCATTGAATAGTCATCAGGAGGTTACACACACAGACCGAAGATCTGTAGTCTCATACTGCACGGGTAACCACCATTATTACCGATAGAAATTTCCTGGATAAAATGAAAGTAAAAGCTGAAGCTTACTACTACAGAGACCAACTCTACCCGGCCCTCCTGCCTGCTTCTCCTACTTTGAGCTTCCTCTTCCATATAGTAGTATCTATAGAGGCAGACAGTTCAGAAGTAAACCAATCGTGTAATATAATTTACCTCACTTCCGTTCCATGACACAAATAGTTAGGAAACACCCAGTTCCAGTTCGCCAAGCCTAAAGCAAATAGACCACCAGTACTAAACGTCATATAATAAACCTTCATCAAACCTCTTAACGGTGTTTGACCTCGTTTTCACGGATCGTTCTCCACAAGACGTTATCCTACCTACGGCTACGGCTACAACCTACGGAGGACGCCTGGCCAAGTGCATCATGGAATGATCCACTCTCACTCGGCTACACCTTTCATCGTGTCCATTTCCATTAGCCGCATGTCATACTTTATATCACATCAGAGACAGATTGCATTAACCTTATCATCCATTTACATTCATGACTAATAGGCAATGTAATACGGTCAATACTAAGACTCTAGCAAAGAAGGATTTGGGGAACCTTAGCTTTTTAAACAGGATTTATCTTTGATATGAAACCGCCTCGTCGTAAATCAGTAGAAGGTTCAATCTATACAAAAATTCTTCCATCATATAATAAATAAATCATATTACAGATGTGCTAATACTAACAGAGAATGAAACTCAGCATGCACAATACAGACAATATAGTTTACCATATAGCATCTGGAAAAACAAAAATTGGAACTACAAGTATGGAATTGATTTGAAAATTGAAATATTTTAGTCCTACGTCAATACTTACAGACAGTCCTGTACAATTGGAGATACCAATTATTTTAAAACGAATGAATCTGAAGTAGAACGCATTTTCACTATAAATATGAAGTTATAGTAAGACAAAATAATTTACTAACTAGGAAGGAGGCTTTTCTTTCCCAACTTATGGTATGGTATTATTTGTGTTTCAAATTTTAATGGCATTATAGTCTTTACTGGTTGATAGCGATATTTGAAGCATTACGCAGACCACCAAACTAAATAAAAATGTCATGTATACATTTTTTGATATTTTACTATTGTTTTTCATCATGAATGATATGTTTAAAAAGCTCTCCGTATCATCTTTCACAGCCAAACCACCAAAAAATATCCTTCCTTTATTCCCTTCACATGTGGTCTGGTTTGTGTCCAACATCTTATCATGTCACAAAAGCATAAACAAAGTTTTAGAGGCATGCATGGCATCTTTCATGGAAATCGAAAGAATACAGGGCAAACTCTAGAAAGAACATGACATGAATACGGCTGTTCCCAGGCTTCTCAAATTTCACACTTCTTACGAATGCGACGCTTTAAAGACTGTCGTACATACGTGATTTCCATATTCGATAGAGTTCCACAGTAGATCGGACGTTCAAAATAATCCATACATCGCATATTACCCAGTCAACCATTCAGTATCAGGATTAATGCATGAAATCTCTTAGAAGGATGACCACAAACAATACGTCCATCCTCTTCGATTTTAACGACTTCAACGAAGTCAATTCATGGTTTTAAACTAAGTTTTGTCATTAGTTTCAGTAGTTCGGCTTTAAAAAAAACCACCAGGATTAAACACTCTATTCAGCTATGCATAAGTCATTTTTTAGAGAAGCCATACACACATAAAGCTTATATAAATATTATTAGTTTACAATGCTTTTTTGCCGGCATTCTCATTCAGTATAAATAAAACACACAGGACCGAACGGCCAATAATTCATACGGAGCCATGCAACCTTCAGCATTGCACTAATTGACATTACACTTTAAGGGATTCATCCTCGTTATTTATGACTCGAATGCAAATGCACCAGAATCGAATTTTTGATGCTAAAACTTAATATGAGAAGAGAGCATTTTATAAAGAGTTTGGGATGGTAGCTCTCTGGGGGTTGACAGATTTAAAGCCTAGATTATTTAAGACGAGCCAGAACTTTTCAAAGGAAATATGACTTCCCTTGCCCGTGCGCCTTTCGAAATCTCTTCTCCAGTTCTCAAACCTGTCCTTCAACACTATTCTCAAGAGGAAGGTTCAGTTAGGACGGAGGTTCAATGCCTTATATATTTATACTGTTCCGAATTATTGATTGCAAATTGCAGCTACTCAAACTCACCCACTCTGACTCTCTCAAGTTTTATTGTATTTTTTTCCGCTTTCTAGCTAAAGAGTAAAATTAATTATCGTTTCAATGGGTGTTTTTAGCACACTATCAATCGACACACTTTTCAAAACCATCAAGAGTTTATACTAAAAGGTTTAACAGATTCGCGTTACTCAGGGGGCTTCTGGGATTTGGTATGCTTGTTTACTCCCATCTTATATAACTTTAAAGTTAATCCTTGCAGAAGAAAATTACTCCTTTAGAGATATAGTTCTAGCTTTTCCTAGCCTAGTCTTGCCAGTATAATATAATAAAGTATCAAAACTGCTAGGAACATTTAAAGATTTTGTGAGCAGAAAATTGCAATATTAAATTCATTATATGCTGACATTTACCGCGTACATCTTCTCGACTTTACTGGTTGCAAGACCTAGCCCACATTTTAACCGATTAATTTATATGGACAGAGGAATGTGCATTGTAAAATTTGGTACTGCACCAATATGGAATCCTTTATGTACGTGTGTGCTTGGTAAATTGGGCTAGCCCACCGAGGCGACCATGAATTTTAATATGTTTCTGGTTTCTCATATATAAGTTACATGAACTCGGCTGACGCCTGCAACTTGAAAGCCTTATTAAGGCTATCTGACTGAACAGGTAGATTATATCCTCTACGAATGCAGGCTTTTATTTCCCTTCAGGATATTTGCACCAGTTCTATCACTGCGTTGCATTGCGACTTGCATCGCAGGCTGAATTGTTTTTAACAGAAAAAAACAGCAACACCGTGAACTGCAGTTTGCCCTTGCCAACCTCTCTCTATCCAAAATCGGAATGGCACGACGGACTCACTATCAGTTATAGTTGTTGAGTCACCGAAGTCGGGAATACTAGATATTTCTCTCTAATCTTTGTAGGAATAGGATGAAGCTGCATGGATGAGCTAAATCTGGGGAGATTTTAAGTTTCGAATTTCACCATATAGTTCCTTTCATCCTTTAAGACCCCCATAAAATCCGATAAATCCGAATCTCTTAAATTTAGAAGTAGGTCTGGTTTATTCCTGATCCCAACCCTCTCTCACATTATCACACTCACATGAACTTATGTTGACGTTGAGCCAAATGAAACAAGGTTGATGGTTTAATCTAAAACTCCGAATGTTTCTTTTTTTCAGGAACAATGACCAATAACAAGAGATAAATTTCATTCCTGAAACTACAAAGTGAAATAACAGGGTAAAAGTATGTTGCAACCACAAGCAGCAAGACATCAAAACCACGTACTGATTGAAAATTGAAAACCAAAAGGCAAGCATAAGTCATAGAACAGTTTCTGACAGTTTTGATTGCTTTTTTGATGTGAGGAGCAATGTTAGAAAAAACTTCCAAGCTTCTGAGACAAACCTATGCATACAAATTAAAAATTTAATACGACCTCGACTAGATTGGAGGTCGTGCTATATATAATAAAAAATAAATGGCGTAATGTAGGAAAACCAAGGAATCTGCAAGACTGAGATAAGAACTTAAGTCAACTCAAAACATGAGATCCGGTTCAGTAACTTTTCTTCGGATTATCATTCCCTACAAGATCGCTTTATCAACAATTTTTAAGTTTAGAACCTACAAACTCCTTTGCTCGTTCTTTATACACAGTTCGTCGGCTTCGGCCTCTTTTTTTAGCACATTTTCGGAAACGCCCTTTGCACGGAGAAATGCTATTAACTCAACACTAAAAGGGTCATCAAATGAAATGGACCTGGGAGAAATCCTAGGATCTGGATCTGCATTCTTCTCCTCTCTCATTCTAATAACAAATCCGTAGTTCCGCTCAGCAGCTTGATTGAGTTCTGTTTTTTATTCAACTAGCTTAGGCGGAGAAAATAATTTCTTTCTCTGCACCCGCACCGAATCTGATTTAATTCAAATAAAAAAGCTAGAACGCCCTCTTTTCAATTGTTTTTCCCGGAACAATTTACACTTTTTTCATGCCCTAAGAAAACCTAATTACTGAATCAAATTGGATTTTAGAACATTTTTCTTGATAAACAGACAAACACTTAAGATTATCTTATGTATATCTTGTGAAACTCGAAAATAGGTTTGCTTCAAACCCTATCTTTTATCATTATAATTTACCTAATACGATTTTCAAGTGTATTGCTAAATACATTTGCTAACTTTGCACGCGATCAAATGCAAACCAATTAAACCACTATTTAGGGCAACGAATACTTATGAATAACCGCTGCTACATTAGCTTTAGACAGTTGTTTAATTAAACAGCGCTTTTAGCAGTGGAACTTAAGGTTTTATAGCTTAAAGCCACGATTAGGCTGGTCGGTGCCCATCGGATGAAATTACTAATGCCGTTTTAGCTATTAGGAATACCAAATGAGACACGGATAGCCAAAACACAAGGTTAAATTCATTTACCATCATAACTAGTGTGCAATATGGTGTCCATTTTATGTTTGGTGTCTATCAAACTATCAATACTTTCTACCTTCTAAAAATAACGCATAATTCAAGACAGCTGCAACCAACTGTAACCAAGTACCAGCCATTGAGCCAATTACAGCAAACTACAGATGCGGAATGTGGAATTGGAAAACGCATTTAGAATTGTTACTACAACACGACTCTATACCATACGATTCATGTCAAGGTGCGTAGGTAGGTGCAACAAGCCAAGAATCTGACAAAATAGTTAACGCGGTGTTATGGTACTAATCTGTACAAGCTGCAGTTCAGGATATATTTCCTATGGTTTACCTTAGACTTGTCATTTGGTGAGACGTGAAAGGGAAACAATGTTAAGGTAAAGAGTCTATTAATACTGTTCTCTAATGTAAACAGGGGTAGCGGTAGCAATCAATTAGTAACGGGTGAATGCAGAACAGACGATTCTCAGATTTCCCTCTCTAAAGCCTCTATCCAAGGATTTAAAATGAGCTCGTGCCTTTTTTACATTAAAATCTATAAAAATTAGTTTCCAATTAAATGTTAATAGCGTAGCAGTTAAATGACGTCGTTCTTTTTAAGAGCCGACAGTACATAAAGACACCTAACCATCGAAGTTAATAAAAACGAAAGGTTACATTCAGTTTCTGTATCTTGCTGACTGATTTATCTGCATCCCACTGAATTTACATGTGATGTTAAGCAATCCTATAGACATAAAACTGTATCAATCAGTTTATCTGGTTCCCAAAAAGAAATGTTTTATTCATGCAAATGCACAGGTTGCAAAATCCTATTTCTTCTCCAACACCGTTTTTTACCTTCATAATACTTGAGTTCAGGGAGAAGGGCACTTTGTTCATGGGGCGGGGAGAAGACAGTTCTTACAAAAATCTCCCAAATGCAGGTTGTGCATTTGAGCATGTAAAACATATTTGAGATGAAAACATCCATTAATTTGAAATGAAGGCATCACGAAAACTCTACTCAAGTACAGAGTGAGTGGCAGTTCAATATTTTACCAGTTATACCTAGAAGTACAGGATGAGTTTTGAATAACTTTCGACGTTTAAACTGTCATATTTTCGAAATGCCACGACGGATTTTATTGACTAGCCAGCCATATTTGCCCTTAATTAACTCAAGTATTCCTGGAAGACATGTAAATGTTGAGATGATAGCATATAATTGAATGTTGAAGCTACAACAATAGACAGTCATAGAGATCACATCCTGAAGTTAAATAAGATCTATTAGCTCAATTAGCTCACTTAACGACACAACCAGTGGGAGCATGCAAGAAACTTACACACTGGATCCCATTGAAAATAGACAATGTCAGCAATTTGACCTTCTACCACAGGACCGCAAAAAACTTACTCAAATTCATTTCATACTCAATACTCAATATATGGTAATCTTGTTCTTGTTGAGAATTCCAGTGCGTGCAGCCTCACCTTACATTCAGTCCAAAGTACATTTAAAAAATTTCCTATTCAAAAGTTTCAATCAAAAAGGATATTGAAATCCATCCTACTTGAGACTCTAGTCTCCAATCATCAAGAACCACGAAATCATATTTCTTTACATTTTTCATTCTTAAACACATAGATACTACACACTAAGCTATGCAACTGAGTTGAACTGAGTATTGCAAACTCAAATGCAGAGGAATCCTTTGATTTAGACAAGATCATGAGCGAAGACATTTAAGACAAGATAAAGCCACACTCTCGACTAGATCATCCACCCAGCACGTGCTATTAATGTGTTAATTTAATGGACCCTAAATGTCACGATAATAAATGAATATCTATTGTAAATACCAAATTTCATCATCTTAAAACTACTTAAAAGTACTTAAAACCACACAATCAAATGCTACTTTCAAAATAAAAGAAATATAACAAGTTCAGTCTCATTTAATTTGAAACCTGCTGATAAAATCCCTAAAAATTGCATTAAGTTTTCAAGGCCAAATAAAACCAGTTTCTGTACCAGACAGACTGAACTGATCCAAATAGAAAATATTAGTCTACTAGTCGCAGCAACTTAGTTAAATTTCTATAAAAATCAATTTCGTGTCATACAGTTATATTTGAACTTGGCTATGCAAAAAAAACGTTAATTAATACGATAAATATTTCAAAAGTAAATCTTGAAGAACAGAAATATTATTCATACTATTGACTGTCAACTGTTGACTGATGGTTCTTTTCTCTTCTAAGAAAGGTCAAATATAACAAAGATGTACCCAACAACCCAACCTTCCAACACATACGAGTTTTTCTTCCTCATGCTCATCGTCATTCAGCTATAAAACGACGTGGCCAAGTAAACCCCTCATAAAACGGTTACAACCTCTGCATTTTAAAAATATCCAGTTCATGGTTCCAGCCATAAAAACAGCTTAGTGATGAATAAGAAGAAAAAATACATATGATCTCAACAATTTATGGAGTCTGCGGTTGCGTTTAATGTCATTTCTTTATCACTTACTTACAAAGAAAGCCTAGGAATGTCATATATTTCCGTCATTTACTTTAAAAAAAATTTTTTTATCTATGTACTCGAGCTCAAGAGTCCAGAAGGTCTCTCATTTACACTAATCTTAGGAAACCCCACTACTACGAAACAGTAACTCATTTCTAGTTAAGTATCAAGTCATATTTATCTGGGTTTTCCAGCTATACACTTTCCCTGAAACAAAATAATTCATTACTCAAGAAACGTACTGTTTGACAGTGTTGACTGTGATTCGATGTTCAAATGAAGCTACTAAGGTTTTACACTCACGGATAATAACAACTTACGAGAGGTTGTTAATCCAATGATCCTTTTCTCTAAGGTAATTAAAGAAATTACTTCCCCGAGTAAGGATTTAGTATTATCTGCAATTAACTGCGATCACTATACACACCTGTCAAAGCTGTTAATGTTAAACGAAACTTATCGTTCGTTCATCAGCTCATTTCACCCTGAAATCAAACAAGGAAAGTCTAGAATGGTGAATTCCATACTAGCTTTGCTTTGTTTTTCCAGCTTAAAACGTGGTTCAAACTTCAAACACATTCAAGTCATGAAAGTAACCAAATGATCAGATGACTGACACTTCCTCCAGTTCTTTCACACGCATTATTAAACGTTGGAAATATTTTAAACTGCTCAAATCCTATATTTTATGGCCTGTTACATATCTCTGTCAATCCTACCGTTCTGGAAATCCTTTTGAAGCTCTTACTGAAAGCCTCTTTTAAATATAGAAGTTAGAGTGCCTTTGAAATCCAACATCCGTCCAAATACCTCATGAGCTTCACCGGCTTCATCTCTCTCTCTCTACACTCCATGCATGGCTTTAAAAAATATTCTTGTGTGCTGAATTTGAGAATAGTATTACAGAATACTAATCCTAATACCTTCCACAATTTGAGACCTCCTCCACTGCAAGTAAAATAAATCCCTTCCGTAGTACAAAAGAACCAACATGACTGGAAAATCCTCTTTTGTGTGTTACATTTCGACCAGAAACCTCTATTGAAAACCCCATGAGACAAGAGGACAGATTGGTATACACATGGGCAAAGTAATATACACAGAAATGTCATGCTGAGCCTTTCCCTGTATTATCTTCAAGGCTTCAACCTCTTCTATCTATCTCCTGACGTATTTGGAACTAAAAATACACAAGACTCAATATTTCAACGACATTTTGGCATGTCGTATAATATTTGAGGTTCGAAACATACAATAAAACTATGCGGTGGAAGAGAGATAGTTAATAATGAATGACATTTTTAAGGGACTTACCCAATATCTAAACTCCGATTACGCTGGTGATGAGAAGTTTTCCCTGTTGAAAAGCCATTTCTATCTCTACTACTATCAGCTCCTCGTCCCACGGAATGTACTTCGGGTAGTGGAACATCCATTATCGGTGGTGCTTTCCTTCTGTCCATATCTCTCCTTTTAGATTATGTCCCGCCCAGCCAAGCTAAACAAATATAAAAAAACGTCATTATTATCCCGTAAAATATTTCTCTAAATTACTTTCTCTTGTCACCAATCACATCTTACCCTAAAAGTCTACAACTTTATCTTGTATTACTAAATATCATCAAATACAGTTTTCGAACGTAGCATGCTAATCTGGGTCCATTACGAAAGTTATTGCAATGCAACAATATTATTGTACCACATTACTAATTTGCTACTACCTTTGACCTTTATGTCAGTAAAAGACAGCAAAATAAAATAAAAGATAATAAAGACGGAATCAAAGCAGGATCAATAAAATTATAAATTATAAATTCTGACTCCGAGTCCAAAAATTTCTGGATGGCATCAACCACAACGGAATACACAGCAGGGATGTACAATCAATTAAATTCTCATCCTCGATACTCTTTTAGCTAAGCGTCATAAACTTGCAGCTTTGCATCACTACCGGTTGGATGGATGCATTGACTATCCTTGAAAAATTATTTATTTATTTTCCGTATTTGATCGCCTTGCTTTAATAATCGTGTAAATTACTTCCACTACACTACAGCAAGCGACCATCCTGTTCCTGTTTCCGTCTGTTGTCTTCCTACAAAGTTCATAATACATGTGTTATTAACTCCCCTACAGATAAAAGGATACCAAGCCAATCGGTGTTCTGTGAATCCAGTCAATTCCGAGGGATCTTACTTTTTAATGAAATACAATTCTCAAGAAAAAAATCTGGTCATGTCATTCAACTACGAATTATAAATACGAAGCAGGGAGCGCACAATATAATATTATTGTGTTAAAGTTACTAGTATACAGACAGAGTACAGACATCATTGGCATAAATATTTACTCTCTAAGCTTATCAACAAAATAGCAAGCTATTAATTGTTTATTACCTTGCTCAGACTATACAATACAATAGTTTTATAACGCTGGCGTATAAAGTATTCGAATTATTTTTGGTGACAAAACAAAACTAATCTAATCATAAGTTTTACTCATGATCTATCGTTTCGAGGTAGAGTAGTGTAGAGTGAATTATCTTCTGATGTAATGAATCAATTTAGCATTAATTATGAATCTATAAGTTTCAACGCCACAGCCGAGCCAGACCCAGTTTTTTAGCGAACCTAAATAATTATAGTCAGTGGACCTTTCCATTGCACTGCAGCCATAATCTCTATAAAAATTGAACATGCACTGCCACTTATTGAGAGCACAGCAGTGTGAGCATTCCATCTGCATCTATGCATACATCCCATTAATTATAACATAACTTTAATGGGTATACAGCTATTGGTAGTTCGATGCATTCTAGTCCAAGTTAACTAGACTGAAGAAAAACAAGCAGGTGAAGGAATTTCCCTTTCTAATGTCTACACTACATTAACGTAGCAAAAATTGTAGCTTTAAAATAAAATATACTGAAATGGAAGGCCTTCAATGACTAGAACTATTGATAGCAATATGCAATTTACAACCTAAAGTTTAATGGACAGTACAAAGTAATACTTGATAAGAATTGGGTTCTTTATTTATCAGAACTTGCTAGTAACTAAGAAATTAATAACACCAAGTCCGTATTACTTGTGAAGTTGTAACTGATACATGCATTCTATAATTTTACCCTGCAAGGGTCATTAGCAAAACCAATCATTTCAAAATCTAAATTTGCAATCGAGATTCAAAAATTAAACTATTGCATCAACTCTATAATGTTCAGACAGTCAAGTCATTAACATATCATATCGTAAGTTAATGGTTACAGGAAATATATAACAGAAGTTAGGATATTGAAGTCTTTTCAGTTTTCACAGAACGTAACTACTCATAATTGCTGAATTTTATAGCCCGTTTAGCATGCGATAAAATGTGTACTATAAGAAGCACACTCTATTTCAACCTCTATAATAGGTTATAGGTTAATTAAACTACAGACACTCAAATATGCCCTTCAAATCTGGGACTTAGCGATGAAAGGAGAAAGATGAGTCGATGACTCGATATGCCTTATTTGGGTCAATGAACACAAAAACTTGTAATTCCCTCCCATAAGTTACATACAAACTTCTGAACTACAGTACATAGAGATCGTTGTCTACAACACTATTTCATTGTTCTTAAAATATTTCTGAATAGAGTGCAAAGTATTTACACACAACTTTTCAAAGCAGCTTGTAAAGACTGAATTTAGAGAGGAAACGGTTAAATTAATTTTTTGAAGTTGCAGTCCGCTTCGAACATTCATAAAAAATGTCAGTATTTCGCGAGGTCAAGCGAAGAAAACTTCTGGAGAAGCCCTTACTTACACACTCCAACGGCAAAAGCAAAATCAGAGAAAGCCAAACGTTCCTCAAACAAGCGAATCAAACAAGTTACGATCCAAGACCAACAAACCTTTTGCGAAACTTTTAATTGTGCAAATAATCGCCTCTACGGCAAAAAGGATGATTGTAGATCAAAAAATAAAATGGCTTTGGCTTGGCTGCAGAAAGTCAGACTCAATAGTAATTACTTCTGATGGTTACTGATTAGTAAGAGTATTAAATAACCAACTTTTCACGGAAAACCCAATTAAAAATCTCAATAACTTTCAAGGAAACATGGGCATTAATTATTAAATATTAATGGTTAAACCTTACAACACACAGACGATTACAACTCTTAAAACCAAATCCAATAAAATTTAGTCACCCAGCAAACTAATTAACCGATTGCATTGTCAATAATCGTAATTATAACAGTAAATCTAGGGGTTGCAAGTTGCATTGCAAGGACTGAAATGAGACCGTTCGTTATGTAATCTACATCGACGAATACAAAGTTCATGTTCCAAGCCCAAACATGCTAAAAAGGTGTTCATTTGAAAATATCCTGATACAAATATGTACAGTTTAATACTAATATCTAAAAATCCAAATACATCTGATACATGTTGATGCATACATTTTGACATATTGATAGTACCGATAACTCCAGGACAAATAAATGACATCATTCAGTTCAAAGAGTGACACTAAAATTTTTATTGTTTCAAATCCAAGTGTACATGATTCCACTCTGCATCCTGTGTTCAATCAACTATTCAGAATGCGAAAATACGATACATATGAGTCACTATTCCTGCTGTCAACAAGTTCCAATTTTTTGTTTTCCAAGAAATGAATTACAAGAAAAAACACTGGAGAAGTATAGCATTCATTATACGACTCAGTCAGTAGAGTCACAGTGATTAGTAACTTAACCTAAATTTAAGTGACGTCTATGTCTGACTGGCTGTCGCCTTCGTTCCAGACACCGTCAACGCTAATTAAGTTAAATTAAGTCTTGCACTTAACCGCCTTATCGTCAACAAAATTATGAATGAATCATCTTAATCTTTACTCTTTGACTTTTTCTTAAATAGTATCAACAAGCAAGAAGGGCGATCCAAATTAACTGAAATCAAATGAAACACCCGTTTCTGTATTGTGCATACTTGGAAATTTAAATTACGAACTACGAAGTTAATGACAAATTAGTACTTTAATTTGGCAATACATATAGCTACTAATGTGTATTAAATCCGGAAAAAATATGACAATATGACATAAAGTATCAACACCTCGATGACCTCGACCTCCTCAGTTTTAGTTCGAATTGCAGGCTTCAAAAAATTAATTACTTTCCAAAACGTGCATTGAAAAACAATAAAATTTACCACTTACCAAAACAAGTTCTAAATCCGTCAACGTTTGGAAATCCAATGTTACACTTTTCACACTTTCAAACTATTTAATCCATTTGGAGTATTTGGACCAGAATTTATCCATAATCTGAAAGTTTTGAAACGACAAATTGTTAAAAATATGATTCACTTTGGCTTCAACATCTGCAAATAAATCTATCCTATTTTGTATATGTCCTATCTCTATCATAACTAATCTCTAGTTGTTCAAACTATGGTTAAATAAAAGTCAGCTGGCCTTTAACTCAAAGCGAAGATTACTATTTAAACCCCCACCACCACCACCAACTACACTAATCTAGGTTTATTATTTATCCAAAGGACAACTAATTATTCATAAAAACTAACTCCTTCATCCTTAGTACAAAACAAACAAAGAAAACATTTTTTAAAACCCTTTGAGCCTAACAGGGACACTTTCGCAAGTTGTAAATCTCAGACACAAAAAAATACCAAACTAATTTCTTAGATTAAAAAAAATTGAGGCCACTAACTGACTATGTTACAACAACTTCACAGTCCTACACGCTACAATAACACAGTCCTTTTGAAAGTTTACTACTCATTACAACAACACAACAAATGAAATACATTGTTCACGCACGGAAAAGCCCGTTTCCTCCCTTTGATTTTGATTCTAAAATCTGGAGGGAATCAAAACTCCTCTCCGTACTTTAGTAGCCGTGGTGTGTATTTCCTCAAGTTGCGGTCGGTCCCAAGAGCTCAACACATCCAAAAATCAGTGGTACACACTCGAAAGTCCAATACAATAAATATTCCAATCCTTTCCCGTTCTTTTCATGTGGTAATTGGTGCTTAGGATAGGATCTCAATCTCAACTCTCAACACACAACTATCCCTATGCCTTCTTATTCTTGCACATCAACTTGTGTGTGTCAGTCATGAGTTCAAGACACAGAATGAGACTGGGAGCTACTAGCTGTTGGGGAAGGGAACGCAACAGCTTTTACACATGGAATTTATGGTAAGGATAATAATATATTTCTAATTTCCTTGCACTCATTTCCAAAGCATTTCACCCATCCCAGCCGACTCCTCTCTCCTGTGTACAGTATTCTTTAATGACAAAACAACTCCTCACCCAAGACCCACCAGTACGAAACTGTTTACTAAAAAGTGGATAAAAAGTTGCTAAAGCATTGAGCCAACATGAGGCGGAGTGGTGTGAATTTCTCACTGAATTTCTCTGACGTCATCGCTAAAGATCTAAACTTGGGGAACGCAAGCGTATGCTCAAATCTTTTGCCACGGCTGATTAGCTTTGTGTGTTACGGGGAGAATGTTCAAAGTGTATTTTTTCACACTTACTATTTTAAAGCAACTCTCTCTCTTGTTGTGGCTCTTGTAGTTTACTTTTTGGCACGGGGAGGTAGCGCAAGGTTGCTCACTTCCTCGCGATAGTTCTCACATGGGGTAGATGGCTGTGAGATCTCCATTTTCCTTTGTCGTGTCTCGAGCCTCAACCCTTTTTTTAGTGAAAGTCGAAGAGTTACGAGTTGGAGAAAGTCTTGGACATACTTGGTCTTGAGAAGGAGGTTGGGGTGGATTTGACTGGAGCACAGAACCAAGAACCGTAGATTGAGAGGAAGATTTGTAACAGTTTTAATACTGCATCATTTGAATTATAAGTCAGATCTTGTCCTCGTCTAATATATTAAATATTTTATAACCACGCTGGGATGGCTGACGTCGGTCGTCGGGTCTCTGTGGGATGGGTGTGGCTATAAATTTCAGAAGTCGCGAGTATTTCGGACAAATTATTGCCAAGGATTAATTTTTTTTCTCGTAAAGTTTGAAAAAATGTTTCTAAGTTAAGTACTTTTCTCGGTAGACAGTAAGAGGTGGAGGATTCCCGAATGGAGAAATCCAAGAGGATTTCGCACATTGTACGCGGGATCAGCGGGATGGAATAAAGATAGAACAAGTTTTGAAAATTTGCAATGGCCATGGATGCTGGGAATGTTCGGTGTGAAAGCGAGAGGTAGTCTGTAGATAGTAAAACAGACTAGAGAAATGCATGGACTTTTATTCTTTTGTTAACTTATCATAGTCGGAAGTTCGGAACTATTGGGATTTAGATCAATACAGTAAAATTATTATAAATCCTAGTGGTCGTTCGTCGTTCGGTCGTTCAACTTTCTAGCTGGTATATGGAAATTGAAATGGGACAAAGTGAAAGCAGAGATCGGCAACTTATTTTATCGAGTCTTTATTTACATGGGAATATGGGAATTGGAAAAGTTTACTTTACATTCCTCTAGAGATGGAATTACAGAGAAGGGATGCGGATGTCTGTTTCCAGGCAGAGGCTGATGAGTTATTTCGGCATATGGCTACTGCAAGCATTTATAAGACTAATATTATTATTGGAAGAGTTCGGTATGTAGTTAAAGCATATAATTTTAAGTCAAATCAATTGTAAATAAAAATTTGAGGATGGGAAAATTTTCGACATTTGCCAATGAATTGGGATGAAATAATGTTGAGAGTACAGAGGTTGCAATCCAACAAAAAACATCATGTGCATTATTGAAATAGATTGAAATAGATAGTATGATAGATTTTGCGATATGTAAGTAAATCTCTAAGGACAATATATTGCGATAGCTCGAACAAAATCGTGTTTTATTTCTGATTACATATTACATTATTTACAAATAAGTTTCAAATAATTCAAAAATATAATTTTATTTTCTAGAGATCAAGATAAATCACTGCTGGAGTGAACAACATTTTACTTCCAAGTTATTCAAAGAGGTATCATCAGTATCTGTAAAGCATAAATACAATAAACTACATTTTTCCAAAATATAACTTCAAACGGCCGAAGTAACCATAAATATCCAAGCAATACTTATACACAATTTGTTTATGTGCAATAAAAACTAGACTTACTAGGCCCTTGAGAGAGTTGTACTTGGGTTCTTAAAGCACAAATTGCATATCCACTCGGGCATAGTTGTAGAGCCGTCCATTTTCCCCAATGGAGACCACCACCTTCCAGAAAGCCCTTACTTCCGGAGCAATAGATTCGTAAATTATTCGCAGCAGTATCATCTAAATTGTCTTGGTTTTGCTCTGATCTCAATTGAAATCCCAGCACATATCCGTTAGGACATTCGTACGAATTTCCCCAACTCCCCCAGGCACCAACTTCACTTTGGATCTTTCGGCTTTGAATAGCTCGGGAACTTTCACCTTTCCGACCGCAAAGAAAAGAAATTCCATTTAGTCCGGTATCATCAAGAGGTCCTACAGATGAAAAAAGTCAATGTTATCATTTGAACTTTGAAATCAATTAACAGTAATACAGTTTAAAGCAAATTAATTAAACTTTGAGAAAATAATTGAATTACCTTGAGCAGGCTCTGTCTTTAATCTCATTCCCATTACAAATGTTTTATCTGGGCACTCGTCCCATTCTCCCCAATCTCCCAGGTCAGTCAGTCTTGGTGATGAAAGGAAAATATTTATTTCCGCTAAAACAATATTTAATCCAGCTAAAGTGACTAGAAATAGACAATTATAGAAATTACAATGAACCCCCATTGTCGCAGCTATGAGGATTCCTAATTCTTCGTATAAATTTCGAACTTTGAAAGTAAAGCTCCCCAATATTTCTAAAACTTTGGAGTTGAAAAATAAAAAGAGCTGTATCTCGGTGGGTGGGATGATGTCTATTGACAGATTTAGTAGTAAAAACTGATCTCGTTATCGTTTTGATGTCTGGGATCAAGCATTTATACTCCGATGGAACATGGATGAACTGGCTAAGAGTAACCATTACTTAGTAACCTGAACCATTACTTAGTAACCTGTTTATAGACCAGCAGATGTTGAGGATTAATAAGAAATTGAATATAAAAGTATTTATGCCTCGTCGAAATTCATGGAAAGTAGTAATCGCCAATTTGTAATTTATTGAAGTACTGCATCATTCCTAGAAATTGTACTTACTTGGTGGAATAAACGTGACCTTTTGGCGTTTGGCAGTTTTGGGTTATTATGTGTAAAAGATAACGAGGAAATAGTTACTTTGAGCTGAGCGTAAAATTTGATAATGTGCCTGCAGAATAGAATCTCATTACATCAACTTTCAATGAATTAATGAAGCTACCACATGTTATATTGATAATTGGTCAACTTGTAAGCAAAATATTTGGTATCAAAGACCTGAATGTTCTATCTCTAAGCCTTTTAGTTTGTAGTTTGCAGTTGAATTTTTTGTGTAGGAATTACTTGTGGTGACAGGAATTTAAATGGTTTCATGGCTTGTACTAACGATCTGGATAATCCTTATGTGGATACTATACAATATCAAGCATACTAATAACTAACTTTTTAGAACTTATTTTAACCGTATACACTGAATCTGCATCTGTATAACTTTCCTTAAGGATTTTTCGGTTCATAGTACATTAGTCCTTTTTCTAAACATAAAAATCCCTTCAAGGATAGTGCTAGGTATTAGACTATCCGTACAATTCTATATTCATTCTAATAAAAATTGTAACTAATCTGAAGCTAAATTTATTTCATTCGTTTAAGATTCAAAAAATATCTTGAAATGAAACCTTGAATTGAACCGACTGCTCTTCCTCATTTAAGTACTCAATCAAAGAAAGCATTGAATAGAAAACCACCATTTACATTTTCAGAATTTAAAGCGTGTCTGGGGCCTCCTTGAATCCCTAAAATATATTCCGTTTTATTTCATTCATCGAATATCGTTTAATGATCCCAATTAATCCTAACAGTCATCTTATTTCGCAACAATTAAAAACCTACTCCAAGCAGCTACCAGAGGCCCGTTCGTTAGTGATAGAGTTCATATGGATTATCATATTTATT
>JAQFYM010000839.1:0-47468 GCA_034694785.1 Agrenia bidenticulata | reverse complement strand
GATTGCAAATATGACGATGTTGATTGCAATCGGTCGAGTTTGATTGCAAGCTGGTCGAGTTTGATTGCAAACCAGACATGAAAGATTGCAAACGGTCGAGATTGATTGCAAACAAGTCGAGGCTAATTGCAAACGGTCGAGATTGATTGCAAACGGTCGAGACTGTTTGCAAACAAAACGAGATTGGTTGGAAACAATACGAGATCGATTAAAAAACCCTATTATAAGAATATAAAACATTATCCGTAGTAAAAAAAATATTGTTAGACATAATGTAAATATTTTTTTAAAAAAATTTAGAATAAAAAATACACAAAAATGAACTGTTAATGGTCAAAAGCAAATAAAATTTGAAACTCAAAAACGTTAATATAAAAAGGCTATAATATTGCACAAATCGTGTTTTATATGCTTAAACGTAACAAACAGATATAATCTGTAACTGCTAACTTACCTAAGGAGGCTTGGTGGAAGACGGCTGTAAAGCAAGTGACCGGACTCTTCTGGTGAAAAAAATTTACACGTCAAACTTATAAAAGTGTCGTTTTTGTGCAGAGAATTTTTAGGTTTTTAAAATATAAAAAAATTACTATTTATAAAGTTTTTCGGTTTTAAAAATGCAAATGTTAAAAAAATCTATATCCAAAATGATAAATATGCACCATTATTATAAAAACAAAACTTTTTATCCTCATGTAGTAACATACCTGGGTATGCCCATAACTGTGTTTATTTATACAGTATGGTGTATACCGGTAATTTTATTAGTTTATAATCCTGATAGCGAAAAAAGCAGTACTAAAAATAATCTAAGTTTTTTAAGAAACCATCATTTGTCTTTTAGCTGCACAAATGAATCGATGTAATTGTAAAAAAGAGGTACTTTGTAGAAATCGAATGTAAAAAAAATATTATTAAAAATTATAATTAATAAAAGTTTAAATGCAAACACAAAAACTATTCTTATGGTAAACAATGTATACCTACAGCTTATCAATTATACAATTATCTATAATGTAGCTTCTGTTCTTTGTGCTTTCGCTGCAAAATAAAATTTTCTTGCTGTTTTCTTGCTAAATTAGACTATTGGCTTGCATTTTTAGAGTCCTGGACAACTCACCATAGCATGGGTTTTTTCTATATTATAAATGGCGCAGAAAAAAATTTTATTTTAGAGGAAAAACGATCTTTCTTTTTTTGCTATTTTGTTTTTAATATTGAAGTAGCCCTTTGACGTGCAGCTTTTTGTTTATACCTTTAATATTAAGGCTTGTCTGGTTTAAATGAAAAGTTTACATTTTGCGACTGTTTTTAACATATGTAACAAGAATGTCTGGTTTGTAATGTTACTTTTACATGTAAATATTTTTTTTTGTTAGAAACTTTGTTTTTTTGTGTCTGGCTTTTAAGTATCTGTTACATTGCCTTTTCATTTAAAACCCTTATTCTTTAAGCGTACAGTACAGAGACATGTCAAAAGGTGTTTTTTTTAGCCCCGCCTAAATTTGTGGGTACCAAATAATGAATTTTGTAAACAGTTAATTTTTACAAGTTTTTTAAAAACGATACACGAAAAACTGTTATCTACATAGTAAATGCACCTTGTACAATGTCAAATTACAATATAGCAGCGTAAGTTAAATATTCAAATGGTCGATCTTTTCAAAGTAACTGTTTTGCATAAGGAAGACACGGCCTTGGTTTTCTAGGCGACAAAAAGTATAAATAATTTTATTTTTTCTTTCTATATTTATTTATTCCGAACAAATACTCAGGCCCTACACTTACCATTACTCTGGTCCGCAGCCTTAACCATTTAAAAATTATATCTTACTTTTTTACACAGTACTAATATAAAAACTTTACTGGATCTCTTTGATAATAAGGAAAAATATACGGTATACGTTTTGCAGTTTTTGCATAAGAAGAACAAATTGTATAATTTACTAGTTTGAAAATTGTTGTGGTAACGGATAACTGTATTTGGTACAGGTTCAAACTGGCATTTTGATACAGCAATAATTTTAAAATGCGTATCAGACAAAAATCACAAAGGGTGATAAAAAAATTAAAAAAACCGATTAAATTATGTAATTTTTTTTTTCACTATCAGCAGGGCAAACAACGTCAATTTATGCGTTTTTTATTTTTTTTTTGAGATATTATAATTTCGCAGACATATCTCTTATTTTAACGAAAATAAGACGATACGACTAAACAAACAAAACAAATTTAATAATTACTTATACATTACTTATATCCCAAGAACTACAAAAGCCTATAAAATGTAAAAGCTAATACAGACTGATTGCAAATATAGATAAATAATATACCGAATATGTAAAAAACAAATTTACCATACAATAATTGCTTTGATTGTATTTTTCAATTTCCAATAGTCTTTTTCTATATTGTAAAAGGCAGTTGAAAAACCAAGTTCCATATGTAATATGTATATCCCTTTTATTATAATACTAAATCTGCGTAAGTTCAGTATAAGAACAGGATATAATTGTTTTTTGTTTTGTTTGTTGACTTTTTTTCTTTGCATTTATTTGCATTAAGTGGCGTACCCAAAGAGGGTGGTGGAACCATACTCCTTTGCAGACAATTTCATACCCCTGAATTTTAGAAGAAGTGTCTTTTTTTTGCAAAGATTTTTTTCAATTTATGAATCTAAAAAAAAAAAATACTATATAATTAGCAAAAAAGGTATAAACTTTGCAACTGCGTCAAAAACGGTTTTTAAGCCCATTATAAAGTAAAATAGCTACACATTGGTTGTAAAACCCTAGATACGCCACTGTTTGCATTATATAGACATTTTAATTTGTAAATACATGTAGCTAAAATGATAATTCATGTAGATTGCAATGTAATTTGTCTAATATATTTACAACTATCAAGGTAAAGTTCCCGATTTATTACATTTATGTTCAATATAGCTATTTATTGTTCGTGCAATATTAGAATATAATTATGCATGAAGATGCAGAAACATATTACGAAGACCTTTAAAAATAGTAAACTGATAACATGTTAGACTACTATTACACATTTTACATGTTTTTCTTTACCAATGAAAGCAATAATCATATTTATGATTACATATAAATTAAAATATTATTTATATTTGTATGAGAAAACGGCAATAAAAAAATATTACAACTAAAGCTAAAAATTTTCTATATATGGTCGTTTTATTTTTAAAAAACAACCCACAAACATGCACAATTTTTGGTTTCCCTACTAATCAGCAGACAAAACTATATAAGAAGAAAGTAGCAAAACAAGTATGCAGTTAAATAACAAATTAGAAAAATATTTCACTTTTTGTGTTACTCTTACATTTTTTTTAAGTTTCACAACAATTTATTTTTTTTTCTTTGTGTTATATTTTTTTTTTTAAAAACCCGCCTCCAGTCGGGTATCGTTTGTCCTAGGCATAAGTAAATAAAAAAATGCCTGAGATATGTTGTCTACTGCCTTTAAACGTTTTTTTTATTCATTAAATACGCCTGGATTTTTTTTTGGATAAAAATCATGATTAGATTAAATGAAAATACTTTAAAAAAACTTTTTGTCTGCAAAAAGCATTGATAAAAAATAATATGAATTCTGTTGAATTGGACTTGCATTTATGGTAAAAATATGGACGTTAGATAGCACCAAAAAACTTTATTTATGTAAAAGCATAAAAAATACGGGGTTTTAAGTAAAAATGTGTTTTTTTTCGGTATTATTACAAACGCTTTTTTTTGTTGTCATAAGTTTGCGAAATACGAAAAAAAAAAATCATAGTTCTGTAGAAAACATCAATACGAGAAACAATATAGAGCACACTCACAACATAAAATACATGAGTTTAGTTTTTCTTAAACAAAAGGATTACTTCGATTGCATCATAAAAACTGGATTTTATATACAAAACTTTATTGCAAAATACTTAAACATAAATTTTTTGAAATAAAAAAAAAATAAAGAATGTAGCATCACAAAAAAAAAAAAAATATGTTTTTGAGAAGCCTATGAGTTTTGTTACGTTAGTTCTGTTAGCTTAAAATATTTTTTATGACGTTAAACGCGTCATATTATGTCTTTTTGTGTTTTTTTTTTACACGCTTATATTTCAATATGAGTAAAATTTTATAAATGAAAAGTCAAAAAAGTATTCTTTTCTTAAAATATGCATAAATATCATTTGTGCGTATTATGAACCAGTTCACCGCATGGACCCTTTATAAGTCAATTTTTTTTGGGGGTCCTTTATATAAAATTTGATTTAACATGCCCTTAAAATGATAACGAAATCCAATAATAGTTTTCTTAAGGAATAAATTGTATACAGTGACTGTGGAGTATGTGAAATTGCATTTGGCCTGTAAGAATCATCTGCATTAGATACGAGTATAGTGCAGCATATAAAAGAAGGTGAAAACAATAATTTTGGATTGGGATGGAAAAATAGAACCGAGAGAATGGAATTTTGGAGATGATAAAAAGAAGAAAAGTGCCCATACAGGAAGCTTAATAGTTGGCATAAAAAGTACCACAAATAAAAAGGCGAAGATGATGCGAAACAAATGGTTAATGCTACATACCAAAGTGGCAGTTTATCGCAATATCTTAAAAGATTTATTAATACTGATGTATTTTCATATATTTTCACATATTTTCACTGAAGCAAACAAGTACCAAGACAGAATAAAAGGACTTTACTAAAGAGACTTAAGAAAATCATAACAAAAATTGTAAAATCGTCTTAGATGATGCCATGCGTTGCTTTATAGCGAGCGCTGTTCTGATGGGAATAACATCAAATTTTGAAATTTAGGATTATTCTTCGTGTGATCCGTTGATTAACACAATTTTATTGCATCAATATTTACCAGGGATCGGTACAGGATAATTAGGAGATATCTTCACCTTGTTAATAAAATTAAATAAGACAGGGAAACTAGAAAATAGATTTTTTAAGCGTACAAGTAAAAACAAGCAAACGAACATAAAAAAACTTTATAAAAAATGTGTAAATTCGATGCAATTTTGGTTTCTTGTGTTCTAGATGCTTTAAAAATATCTTTCGGAGTACTGGTTTTGGAAAAAGTAATTTTTTTTTTGGATTTTCTTTTATTTTTACCCATTTACCCCCCCCCCCCCCCCCCCCCGCGGTGAACTGGTTAATAACATATAAAAAATTATACCATATCTTTTTTAACTAAGATAACGTATACTTTTTTACAATAAATGCGTTTCAACCCTTGGAAGAAGATAAAACACTTATATTTGCGTTTTTTGTGGCTAAATTAGCAGTATCGTGCATTTATGACACATTTGTGTTAAGCCGGAACGGCGAACTCGCATACATATGTGCAATTTTTTTTTGCTTAATTTGCGGCTTAGCAAATATGTTTAGTTTTTGTGAATAGACGCAAAAAGTCGTGTCATTTTCTTTTATTAGCTCCATATTCACATGTGACTTACAAAATTAGTGTTTTTTTTTATTTTTTCTACAAATAAACCGCTGATTGCTGCCAGCATTTGAGTTGATTTAATAATAAAACATTTTTACTTAAAATATACATTTTGCATGCATTTATAACAACAAAGAAATCTTTAAATACGTTTTTTTAAAATTAGACTTGATTTTTAATATTCTCAAAAATATAAAAGTAAAACAAAATACTACAATAAAGCATGATATGTATGCATTTTGTGAACAACTATTGAAAAGCAGGTATTACTGTCAATTTTTGTGGTACCTTTCTGTAAATTATTCGTATTCTGTACAGGAAGGACCTTTATATCCTTATTTATTTTCCAAGACGGGGTTAAGACGTAAAACAACAAAAATGAAAATACCACGAATTTCTTAAAAAAGAAGTTTTATAATCCATTGAAGATTACTACTTTTACTTTACTTTCTCTCGTTAAAAGAAAAATGATTATATATCACAAAACAAAATAGAATAACTATTTAAAACTTAGTTTATTCGTAATTCATATGCCAAAAAAATTTTATATTTAAGTAATAGATATTTATATTACATTCTTTGTTTGACGACGCAATTTTGCGTAAAAACATATTGATGAATACACTGCATTTTTAAAAGACAAAAGGCGTGCTAAATATACTTGTAAACTTGTTAAAGTAAAATTGTACCTTGCCGCATCAAAACAAAACCGCCTTTTATTTTGTTCATTTATTTAAAAAAAAGCTGTAGTTATATGCGATCTTATTTTCACCCATTGTTTGTTATGTGAATCTAATTTGTGGGATAAAAGAACAACCATGTAAAAGATAAATATAAAAATTTGCCAGTCGATGCTAGTACTAAATACAAACTGGTAGTTAAATTTTTTGCGGACTATCAAATATATTGTATAAGATTAAATGATTAAACAAATTTTCCTTATCATATGTGCTCCTTAATTTTAGCCAAAGTTATCTACGGGTAAACAAGTTTTACAAAAATTTAAATTCGATTTTTGCAAGAGGTAAAATGAAAAAAAGAGTTTTTAATGTACAAAGTAGTTTTTTTGTACACGCCATTTGTAAGAGAAAACAAACTTACGTTTAGAACGTTCGAGTGTACTTCAACATTCTATAAATATTTTTTATGCGACACGCTACCACTTTCTTGGGCTATTCGCATATTACAATACTATTTAGAATGAATGCAGATGCATTCATTTGTAATGTCGTTACTGCTTTTTATTGTTGTCGTTATATCCGCAATCTTATGTATTCAATTTGGATCTTAAAAGCGCAAAAACAAAAATTTATAAACATATTGTTACACAAAAAAGGCATTTTTTACATTTTTACAGTTAATAAGTTAAACAAATTATCACAATTTCTGCCGCTACATTATACTCTTAGTTTTTTATATGTTTTTTTTTTTGATATGTAGCAATGTGTTACACAATTTTTGTAATGTGTATATTAAAATGCATTTTAAATGATAAAGAAAGCTTATTTACTGACAAATGCAAATGGGAAAAAAAAATGAGCATTTAATGAAAAAAGATGCAACTATGCTACTAAAAAATCTTTATTGTCTTTTAAAAATTTTTTAATTGTCGACACTTCACAAATTATCTTTGACTATCCTTGCCTTATATTACACGACATAAACAAGCTGCTTTCGAACGCAGAACTATGTGAATCCAACACGCTATAAAAAAAGTTGTAAAATTTATTTAAGCTATACAAATATACTTATAGTCCATACATTTTATTTTAGTATAACAATTTTTTTTTCAAACATACAATTTTATAAAAGGTTCTATCGTTTTTTTTACTACTTTTAAACAACAGTAAAACTAAAGAAATCACATTTAAATCAAAAGACAAAAAACTTTGTAAGGTTAAAACAGAAAATATAAACTGTAAGAACCATATGCAAGATTTACTAATTTTGTTAGTCTTTAGAAGGTTTTTAAGAAGAAATAAAAGAAATATAAAATACATAAATTTAAATTTTAAAAAAAAATATATAAAAAGTAAAATATTAACGAACTATTTCTTTATAAATATAGATCTTTCAGCTTTTATTTTGAAAATATTTTTTTTCATATAATAAGAACGGTAAATAAAAAAGCAAACTTTTTTTTTTCGCCTGCTTGTAAACAATCTAACTTGTATGCTTAGAATTTTCTTTTTAGTTTTACCCATATAATATATACCTCTGATGACTATTCAGACGTGTATAAACATTCATAAACACATAATAACACAAAAATATATTTTTTAATTTTAAATTTAGTATTTATTAAGTTGTTTTTTTGTTCTAGGAACAAGAAAACTTAGCTGATTTTAGATAAAAAATTGTATATATAAGTTTGGTTTATTGTGATAAATATTCTTTTATTACCAAAACTTTTTTTTATTATGAAACTGAACAGTTTTTATTTTTTATATAATATTAACACATTAAAAACAAAATACACTTAAATTCAAATGTTAAAAGATACTGTTAATTTTTTTGTATTTAGAACAAAACTTTTTTTAAAGTTAAGATTTTGTATTTTTCTTTTGTTCTACTAGTGTAGATATATAATCTACAGCATACATCATTTACCCTATAATGCGTTTAAAATACAAAAATTATCAATACAATTTTTAATTTTTGTCGTTACACCGAAAATGCATATTTTAAAATATAATAAAAATATTTTTTTTTTAGTAATTAAATTTTTTTCTCATCCGTGTTCTTTGTTTTATGCATCTATCTTTTTTAAATACAGCAACAAATCGTTTTTAATTATAAATATTTATAAATACGTGTATCTGCTAAATTAATAGCATAAATCCACTAAGTTTAGTATACATTATAAAAAATACATAGTAATATAAATGGAACGCAAAACACTATACAATTTTATTTTATGTTTAAGTCTAGAATTTTATTTTATGTACATAAAAAAACTAACTGGTATCGACTGGGTATTAAATTAAACTTTTTTACAAAATGCGCAAGAAAATATAAAATATCTCAATAAAGGTTTACAATTCGAGCAGGTGAGGGCAGGTCAACTAACGGCATTGTTTTTAATAGTACGCTAGGGGTTCGCTAGCTACTGAAGATATTATTTGACGTCTTTGAAGTAGTTGTTTTCAATTTTTTCATATATATAATATATTGTTTTTTATCTAAATACTACTACGTTATTTCTTTTTTAAGATTTGTATTAAATGTTTTTTTCAATTTTTTGTTCTATTTTACTATGAAAAAGACGTATTAACGAGACCAATGTACGCGCAGACTTTTGTTGCGCGTACCCGTACACATAGAAGCAGAATATATACTCTTAAGGCAATGTATTATGTCTTTAATGCAGCTTTTGTACCTAAATTCATAGTAAAAAAATGAGCTGTAACAAGATTCTAATAAGAACATTTATTCGTAAAAAAAACTTTTTACCATAAGCAAATATAGTTTTGTTTTGTTTTTGTACAACACTTGTCAAGTGTTTATACAGACAAAAAATATAATAAAATATGCAAGACAATTTTTTACATGTTTTTACCAGCCATTGAGAAAACCAATGTCAAAACACTACAGGAATTAAAGTATATTTTGCATTGCATGCGCTGGTAATATCAGGTTTTTGTATGCCCTGTTTTTTTTAATAATGAAATCTGCAACTACGATATAATATCTTGCAGCAGTAAAATTTGCTTTTTTAACCTTCTAAAAAATATGCATCAAAGGTGTAGTTAAACATAATATAGAAACGCAATTTTTCAAAAATTATGGGCTATCTTCTTCCTGCCGCCCCCCAAAATGAGAGATTGGGATCATACCCAGGTTTACATGTTCACTTTAAGTATAAATTTAGTATGTAACTTTTGTACAATGACAAAGACCATAAAAAGTATACCTTTGAAATAAAAAAAAATAAAGGAAACACAATTTTTGTTTTTAAATTACCCAAACTTCGTATTTTTTGCATGTCTTTTGTTTTATCAATTAGTCCAAAGTATATATTTGTAGTAGAAAATATATCATCTGGCGTTTACAATGCGTAACCAGTGCAGATATCCGTATACAAATATAGAAAAAACCAAACTGTAATTTTTTAAGTTTTATATACACATTTCTCAGAACATTTTGTGGCTTTTTATTAGTGAGTTTTTATCGTAATCTATATATATCAGTGGTCTTTTCACAAAATACTTTTTTAGCAGCTTTGTTATTGCTAAAAAAAACGTTCATTTTTTTATCATACCTTATATGGGTCTAATAAAATCGGGGTTAAAAACCCCGGGTATTTTTTTGCTTTTATTTTAACCCCGGGGCCCCGTGAGCTTTTTTTTTTCTGAGTTAAAAGTCAAAAAAAAAATTCGTGGCTATATAAATTGTCGGATCGAAACTCCCTTTAGTATTTGAGTACTTCGATTAAACAAATAATACTGTTTTTATGTGTGAAAAAAAACTTGATGGCTGCTTATTTTAAAAAAAATTACATGAATGAGTTTTTTGATTCCTAAATCTTTCTTCTATGATGGGGTGACTTTTTACTACTCTCTCAAACGCTTTTATTTTTATTTTTATTGAATTTAACTTTTATTATATGTAAAAATTATAAAAAAAAACACAGTAGCTTTGTTGCAATGTTTTTTGAAGAGCGTGAATTAAGTTAGAAAAAAATTCTCCCGTAATATGGCAAAGTTACATTGTTCTTATAAGGTCGAAAAAAAATTGCTAAAACTAACCAAGGTTAAATACATTTTATTGTAAAATTTTGTAGTTTCTCACCTGTAACAACCCGATTTTCAAACCAATTTTTTAATAGAAGCCGTACTGTATATAAGTATGATTTATGGGATCTTATATTCAGCAATTAAGCAACTATTAAATAAAAACCAAGTCTGGACTATATTGTATGTGTTTTTGTAGATAATAGTTTTTTCGTATCTTAAAAAAATATTTATTTTTAGAATTTGAGTTTTCTTTTTGTAAAGAACATTAGAAAAACATATACAAATATGGGCATGAAAACGAGAAACTTTTTGCATTTCTTTAAGTCACTTTCTATAATCATTTTATCTTTGATTTTGTTGAATACTTTTTCCATCGTAAAAGTTACATTTGCAAAAGACACCAATAAAAACAGGATTTTTTTATTATAACAGTTACAAAAATAGTTAGTGGATACACAAACTCTTTTTTTTTTGTTTTTTTGGTGTAAAATAAAATGTTTTTTTTAAAACATAGTTTTGGATGAACGGGTTAGAAGCTTTGGACTTAGTCTGCTTTGGCATTTAAAAAATGATTTTTTATATACAAGTTACTTCTTTTATAGCTGAAAATTAAGTAACTATATTACTTAATATATCTTAATCAAGCCTGTCATTTATCCCAAAACAAAACATTAGATTAAATGCAATTAATTTGTTGAAAATGATATTTAAATGGCGCGAACAATGTAACTCGGCAAGTTCTCTTGTTTGCGCACCTCAAATCGCATTTTTAAGCCTCATAACGCGTTCTTTGCGATCATTTATGATGTGGGGTTAATTACACATGGAAGGGATGTTTTGACCCCAACACATAGATTTCCTAAAAGCAGGTTTTTTGCAATACCGTACAAAAATGAGTTACACACCTTTTGCAAAGTATAGCTGCATACAAGAATCAAAAAAAGACTGCAGCCGTTCGATGTGTTTTAATACTAGTATTTTTTCGTTTACGTTATTTTAACCTTTTTTTTATATCTAACGCGCTATAAAACGAGTATAAAAATATCAAAAAAGCTTTTTGCAGCTTTGCACAGATGTATGGAACAGCTATATATACCTTTTTTCGAATTTAAAATAGGTCAAAAAATTATATTTAACCATAAAATGTTACAAATACTGTCATGTTTGCACCATTAAAACGAACAATTAATCACGAGTAATACACATAACAAACACCTAAAAGTGAACTTACGCCGATCCGTTATTTGTACAAATAATACTTTGTTACAAGCTGTTACCTCAACCTTTAAAACAGTAACAAAAGGCTACTCGAAACATCTAACCTTTTGCAAAATTATGATATACAGGTACATTAATTTATATATTGTATATTTTTAACAACGCCAAGCGCCAAGAACCTAGTGAAATTCAGTATACGAAATATCAAACTAAACACAACCGTGATGCGATCATCAAATTTATTTGTTTATTTGTAAAGAATCTAAAAATTTTATTACTTTCAATTAGGTTATCCTGCTGTGAACGTAAATTAAAGCAAATCATGTTTAAGAATAATGTCACTTAATGCGCAAGGTAAATTTATGCTATAAATAAAAGCTAAAAAATATGTAATTAAATATATTTGACATACTACTTTAACAAAAAAAATACCGTTACTAATACCCTAAAGTTTGCCAAAAAACTTTTTTACTGATTAAAAGACATATGATAATTTAAATTTAAGTGATTCTACATACCAAATCAACTATACTTTTTTTTTTTAATTTTATACTAAAACGTATAAAAAAACACAGGTGTGTAAAACGATAACATATTATCTACCTTTTTTAGCAACATTTATTATCTTGTTTTGTGTTTTTATTTGATATCTCCACGATAATCATTTTTTTTGTGTTTTGGTTATACCCGTTAAAGGTTTCTGTGTACATTATATAAGTTTGCAGCATAGATTTATTTATAACAACTGAAATACAACAGCATTTTATTTGGCAAATTTTGTTTTAGTCTCTTTTTACACGCATTTTAAGAACTGTACTAACTAACAAAAATTTTTCCCCGGGAATAAAATTTTACAAAAAATCGAAAAAAACGCCGGAGCCCCGGGGTTGAAGAAACCTATACCACGATCTTATAAAAAAAGACGCGATCATTCAGGTTTGCATAAGGACGTAGATTTTTTTTTTTTATAATTTAAACTTAATGTTTATAATTAAAGTCAACAAACGTTAAAAATAATTACACAAATACACGCAAATTTTTTTTTTTGCAAAACATTGGTTTTTTATTTTTGACAAAAAAAACTACATATCAAATTTTTTAAATATATGCATGAGTATAAATCGTTACTCTTGAGTCCAATTCAGGTAGTGTTGGTCTAGATTTTTTAGGGGGTCGAAGTTTTTATATAAAACGCAAATATTTGTTTTAAAAGAGCAAATTTAAATTAGTGTACATTTTTAACATCAAAGTAAATAGGCGCCGGACTAACAAATTTGTGGGCCCGGGGACACTTTTTTTACAGGAGCCCTCTTCCTTTAAGTAAATTTTTAATAATAATATATGCTTTGATCAAGGCTTCATTATTTTTTTTTCTTTATACAGATTATATGTTTTGATATTCACATAACATCGGTATTAATTGTATTAAGTATATAAATCATAAAAGCATTCTTTTTATCTGGGGTGCTGTATCGTATTGATGTATGAAAATTTGCTTAAGCATTCCAACAAGATAAAAACTTTGTTATTTTGCTCCCATATATTTAAAATGCTTTTATTTTATATAAAAATGAACTTTGTTTATGTACGTTTTTATTTTGCTTTGTATGAAACTTTTTTTGTTTTAAGATTTTAATGCTTATTTTCATATCGAAAAGTTAATACTAATGCTAATCTTAAAAACACTTTTATACATATAATATGCTCACACAAATAATCACAATATATTTACATTACATGCAAGAACTTTTTTTTTTATGTTTTTGTTTTCCTCTTACGCAAGAAACGCTAAGTTTGCATTTCATTGATACTTTTTTACGACGATGGGTAAGATAGCCAGGATATGCGTGTGGCTCTTAAGGTTTTGCGTTTAAAACCTTATAACTACACTGTATTATTTGTATTGTATTTTTAGAAAAAAAACATCTTGTGCAGGAATTTCATTTGTTTACAAATTTTATATTTTAGTTGGCACAAATGACTGCATATAAGCTTCTTTTTGTCTTTTCAAACTATCATACAATACACAGGCACGGTTTTTGTTCATAGTTTTTTCTTACACCATGCATTTTCTACCAGACTAAAAAAAAACAATTTTTGCATTTCCAAAAGTTCGAAAATACAAGGCAACTAAATCATTTGTTTTTTTGTTGTTATAATATATATTGTTGGTTTATTTTACAATCAGTTATTATTATTATATTTTGTTTAAGTTCTATGACACTATAAATATGTTTAACTATTTAGATGTTGTAAGGCTGCAAACTATACAAATACGTTTTTTTATCTAAATAATAAAAACAATGTAAATCATACACTTTCGTAGCATTAAGTAATATATATAGCAAAAAAATGTATAGTTTATGCTTGAACTAAGGTTTAACATGTTTTTACAAAGAGAAGTGTGGAAAAAAATATTTTCATTTAAAAGTCACATACGCAAAAAAGCCTGAGTTTGCTCACGTATTTTATAATGGTAGTTATGCCAAATTATAGATTAAAAATGTTGGCAGATTTATTATGCATATACTGTTGCAAAGTTTATTTTTTCGCGTTTACATTTGCAATTTTTATATGTTATTATATGCTTTTTTTCATACGGAAAATGCACTACTGCTAACTTTTTTTTTTTGACCATATTAATTGCACGAACCTATACCGTTTTACAAAAATATCGATGATGTTATCTAAAGATATCATTTAAGTAACACATAATGCAAAGCAAAATTAAAAAAATAAAAAAAAAAAATGACTATCTTACAAAATAATATGTTGAAAATAAATTTTTTATGACCATATTGACAAGAATTTCAAATTTGTACATACGTTTGTACAAATATTAATATTTATATTTTAGGGCCCCCTAAGCCGCGGGCACCGGGGCACATGCCCCCAGTGCCCTTCTGCTTCCCCTGTTAGTCAGCCGTTGTGTATATTTTTCTTGTGACTATACATCATAAACAATACACAATTTTACATACAAAATTGCGCTCAAAAAATTTCTCTTGCGTTTATTTTATCACAAAAACAAAAGAAATTTCGTGTAGGTTTTGCATGTGCCGCACTTATATGCACTTGAGGCTGCGTTTTTATTAAAAGCAATTCATCAATATAAGAAACTCACTATACTTCAATCATCTTTTTTTTGCAATAAGCATAAATGAGGGCTCTTTAAAAGAAACATGTAGAGACTAGTTTTTTATTAGAATTATACAAAAACCAAAAGAAAAACCGGCGTTATGTTTACTTGAACCAAATACCTCGTTAATAAGGCTCTTACTTTGTGTATATACACCTTCACGGTAAACACAATTGATAAAAGAATTTGTAACTTTAAAAACAAAAAACATAAATTAACTAGGCAAGTATATACACAGTAAAACGCTGTAACTATTTTGAACGTAAAAATTTATTGGCTCATGCATTTCGTCATTTTACTCTTAAAGATTATGTTTTTTCATAGATTGATCGAAAAACTATGCATAAAAAATTGTTGATAAGTATTTTACTAGCAAAAATGTTATAGATACTTTTTATGCAGAACAACGAGAATTAAAGTATTAGATTATAACAAAAAAGGTTGCTCTATAAGGTGGGTCGTAGACAGCCCCGATTTACATTTTAGGTTGCCCCGGGGGGATAACTTTTCTAGCGCTGCCATTTCAGTTTTATAATATCTTTTATTGGTATGCGGTTTAAAAATCTAGTTTTTTAATTGTATTTGTATTTTGCTTTTTAAATATGCTGTGTGGGCTCGCTTGAATCATCAGAAAAAAAATATTTTTTTTGGCGTGTGTTTTTTAGTTTTATTATGTAAAAACACAAAATTTTTTAAGTTATACATAGAATGAAGTTTACTTAGTAACGGTGCACATTAAAAAAAAAAAAGTATGTTTTATTATGGCAATAGCTTTGTGTAAAGAACAATAAAGAACTTGAAGAATGTTGGTACATTTCGGTATAATATTTATTTTTACAAAACATAATTCTTATAACATTGGGCGTGTATCATTTATTACCTTTAGGAAATTTCCAATATAAAACTAGGGCAAGTATTTACCTATAGGTAAATATATACTTTTTGCCCAAAAACTTGTTTTTTTTTTTACCTATAGGAAAACTCATACATATATGGGTAGTTTGTTTTGTTTTTTGTATACCTATAGGAGGAGCATGTCTGTAACTGTACCATCCCTACTAGTCTGACCCTTAGGTACGACCCATAGGTATCTTTTTCATACAAAAATAAAAATAAACGTGTATGTTTTATTACCTATAGGTAAAGAGTAAAACAATTTTTTTTGCTACCTATAGGTAATATTTCGATGTAACACCTATGTTAAGAAAATGCAGCTACTTTACCTAATGATATTTAAATCTGAATGCCCATTGGTACATTGATATTTACCTATAGGAAAAAAAAGATACACGCCTAATATTTCGCAAATTTTGTATTTGTTCTGTAAAAATATATACTTGATTTTAACAAAAAATGATTTAATAACATTTTGCAGTTAATCCGCAAACAAACTTACGATAAGTATAAAAAAACATTAAATGTCATTCCTTATATAAAAAGTATAAGAAACAATAAAAAAAATTCGCATTTATAACGTGACATTTTTTAGCAAAAAAAAAAACAAAGCTTAAAAGAACTTGCACTAAAAAAGTGTTTTTAAATAAGGTTTTTAAGCTTATTTTACAAGAGTTTAGTTTCCTAAAACATAATCAAAGTACTATATGATTGTGCTGTGTAGAGCAAGTTGATCTCTTACAGAAAACATTGTTGACGCAAAAATCCTTTGTTTATTTTGCGTAGTAAAGGTTGCATATCGCAAGAGTAGCAATCAACAGTTAGATTTCTAAGATAACACTGCTTAAACAAAAAAAAGAATCATATTTGCTAAAGAAAAATCTGATATGAAATGAAGATGTTTTTGCTTTTGTAAGCACCGCAACAAAAAAAAAAAAACAATTTGCTTTTTTTTATGTAGAACGTCATAAACCTTTTTTTGTATTAATAATTGTTAAAATAATTGCAGATGATGTAAAAAAAGGTGTATAAAAATTGGACTTTTAAGACTAATGATGCAAAAACTTGTACGATATCTTTTTTAAAAAAAAGTATAACTAAAAAACCTACATTAAGACATTACCAAACCGTCATATTTATAAATTGTGCAAATATAATGTAAAAATTTACATATAATTTACAGGTAAAAAGAAAAAAAATGTAATATTTCTTGCTTATATTTTTAAATTTTTACAAAAATTGGTTTTTTTTATGCCCTTGACATACTTTTAGTTTTTAAATTTGACCATTTTCTATAAAAAACACTATATCAAAATATTTTTTTTTTTGTAGTTATTTGTAGCCGCGAGCTCATGCCTTAAGTGCATCTTCTTGCATTGCCCCTAGTTGCACATGTTATTGGTTTCTATGATTTTACCGTAAATAGAGCACATATGATTAGCTAGCTATGTAAGCATACTGCATAAACCTAAGAATTAAAAGAAAAGAAGCATCAAGTAATAAACGGTTCGCAAAGTTGTAGATAGCTTTTACAAACAAAAAAGGTGTTTTGTATAAGTAAAAAAACTTTCTTTGCCATAGTTCAATTTTTAAATAGATTTGCGTCACTACGTGATGGTGTCTTTAGTTTACTCATAAAAGCGTATACGAAAATAATAATATACAAACTGATAACATTATCTGTGCCTGTTCACACAGTTGCAGCGCAAGACGCAGAATTGTAAATAACAATTTCTTAGAGCTTCATAATACGAATTGCGCACTATTTTACGTTATTAATTTGCAAAAATACAGTGATATTATCATTTGTGAACGAGTAAAGAGCTTACACATTACCATAAAAAGACATGTCAATATTTTTTTGACGAAATGGCACAGTGCGTCTAAAAATCCAGTATTTTTTACAAAAAGGTTTTAGTTTAAATCATTTACAGACAGAAATGCATCATCTCGTATTTTTTGTTTGAAGCGCGTTAGTCTTTTTACGAGCTATACATTATCTGTAGATTTCTGTAAATTATTCATACCTATTTATTTCAGTTTAATTTGATAAATTACTGCGCTGCAGCGGCAATTAAAAAGCAGGTTTTTTTCGCCTCTTGACAGCGCAAATCAAAATGTAAAAGCAAAAATTTACGTAAAGTCTTTTTATTTAACATGGTTTTTGGTATACCAGCATAACCGATAACCGCAAAATTGCAGAAATGGCTGTAAACATTATATGACGCTACTGATATATGCGTTAGTAGCAACACAGATAATGTAAATGTCTACGAATAACTATCATTGTAAATGTTAAAAAACACAAACCAGGTTTTTCTATATGAATCTTTTGTTTATTTGCATTTGCACATCATCATAAAGCTTAAAATTACATACGAAAAATTAGATGAACAAAAATACCATTTAAACCTATGAAAAGCACATTTCTTTGTATAAAAGCTCTGATTAATTATATGTGTTAGACCCTATAGATAAAAAAGGCTGTTGCTTACAAATAACAAATATATATATAGCAAACAAAATAATATTGCGAACGCTACATATAAGACTGCATCATTTACTACGCATAAGATACAAACAATACTTTTAAGCACGCAAAGTGCTAGTATTGTTTACATAAATGCGGCCTTAAAACCCAATTTATAAGAGTTTTAATTTTTAAATTTTTTGTTTTTTAAAATTATTTTTAGTTGTTTGTAACTAAACAACTTTTATTTTTGTTTTAGATTTTTAAAATCAAAAAATTTGGTCGTAAAAAAACAGACTTCCCCCGCAAATGCTGGAGTTAGGTTTACAGAGGGGGCTACACAAACTTCCCCATGTCACCTTTCGATGAGCGGGTTATTTCGAGAAATCAAAACTTGTCCAATATAAAATTTTAAAGTATAAATATATTTCTTGATTCCATATAAATTCTGGTTTTTTATACAAAATAAATAGATAAAAAAATAAGGAGAAGTTTTTGTAGTTGTCAGTACAAAAAAGAAAACCAATAGATTTATGCGTAAAATTTTTTACACCTGGTATTTAAAAATCAATTATCATAAAAATACAATTAAAAACTTTTCTTTTTATGTGTAGAGACATGCTTAGTAATATAGGTATTATGACAATTCTTATCCATGCAGTTCATAGTATAAAAGTCACAATCAGCGTTTTAAAGTTCTAATCACACTGTTGCTTTTGTAAAATAAATACTTTTTTAATTTATGCAAAAGACCAAACAAATATGGTGAATTTATTTGATATAATCTACGCTAGTTAAGTGTATAGTAAAGATTTGTATATAAAAAACAATACGTAATTTTTTTTAAACGCTCTGCTATAAAAAGAAAAACATAAACTCCCAAAACAAAGAATAAAATAGTACAAAAAACAAACTCTTCATCTGTTTTTAATATACGAACGCAAAAAATTTTAATTAACATTTTTAAAATAACAATAAATAAAAAATTTTTTGCTCATAGAAAAGTTATTTATTTTTTTTTATGTCTTTATTATATCACAATAAGACTTTACGAAACAAAACAAGTGTTTTTTACTTGATTTGTGCACAAAATGTTTTTAACAGGCATTTAAGTGACAAAATATGTTTGTATCATACTGACGAGACGCATATGCAAATCCAAAAAGCGGGGCTCTATAGACATCGATAGTTGATCCCTCGCACTCTGTTAAATAGGAAACTGCATACAGCTTTTAGACTGTTGGATTTTATAGATAAACTAGGTGAATGCTTTAAAAAGTGTATTTAATTGATAAATTTAAAATACTAAATATTATATATTTTTTTTTTGCTTAAAAACATTGTGCCAGGATATAATAAAAAGTTGCAATTTTGAGTTCTGTACAAAAAATGATAAAATATAATACAGAGGTCTATACCTTTTCGGTTTTTTCTATAAAAAATAACCCGTTTTTTCTATATAAAATAACCCGTTTTTTCTATATTTGACATGCAGCGTTATCTTATATGCATTCAAACGCCATTCGATTTTCAGGCAACCATAAAAGACCTTATAGACACAAAAAATGACAAATATGAAAACAGTGTTAGAAAATTACATTAAAAAAAATATCTGAGTAGAAAAAGATATAATTAAAATTGTAGTTTACGTGTAGTTTCAATAAAATATGCGTAGCTAAAGTAAATATGTCTTGTACTTCGAATAAAAAAATTGCGACATAATATTAAAAAGAAAGCCGTAAAATATTTATTTTGTCGTTTTTTTTAAGTTCTATAGTATCTAATGTACGAATTAGTGCGTTTTTTTTTTGCTTTACTGTTACAAAAGTAGGTAGTTATTATCAGTATACGAATTTATTTGTAACAGTTTTAAATATTATATTTTTTTATATTGATATCTGCTAAAAGCTTGCCAAGTTACACTGGCAATACAATTAAATCTGGTATAGTTTGTGTTCTGGAAATCGCAAAATTATGCTGAAATAAAAAAGAAGTTTTTTTTTTTTTTTAGAAAAAATATTATCGTACGCGTTTTTTTCTAAAAAAAATTGAGCTATATTTATAAATTTATTTGTATACCAAATTATTTTAAACTCAATTTATAGGTATAATCATTAAAAAAAATGATAAATAAAAAAATGTTTTTTTTTCTGGTAATTCTTGCTATATTTATTATTATAATTTTTTTTTTTACACTAAAACTATATAATAGGTGCATAAAAATGTGCCTTGCTGTTTAACCGGTACAGGAATAAAACTTAAAAAGCGTTTTATGCATTGCTCAATTTTTTATCAATTGATAAAACGTACTTGTAATACTATAAATTGCTTCAACTAATGTCAGGCATATATTACCCATATAGTATAGTTTCAAAAACCGTAAAATCTTTTGACTGAAAGCGAAGTGCTCAACATAGGTTTAAAAATCTAAATGGCATCAAAAGAAACATTAAAACTTAGTTGGCTTATATAAATTGCAAAATGAAAACATGTAATAACCCGTACAAAAAGCATGCCTGAACTTCGTTGCGTAGAAAAAAAAACATAATATTACAGCAACCTTTACGTTACCTTTTTAAAAACATAAAATTGTATTCTAAAAAACATAAAAAACACAAATTACTTGTCCTTAAAGTTAGTTAGTGTACACTTGACTTTCTTATACATATCAAACTTTTAAAGCAAAAAAAAAAAACATTAACTAACACTACAACTTTTAGAACGATGTAATACGCGTAGAAGTAGCAGATATGAAGTGCTGTATATACGATCAAAGATCATATGCTAGATTTAAAATAATTTACTTTTTAAATTTTTTGTAGAATTATCATAAAAAATTAGGACGAAAACCCTTTTTACATGTTGAAAGACAAAAAGATTTTTTTACAGTGGTACAATATTGCAGTTGTAAAAATATTATAAAGACTTGTAAGTTAACCTTTTGGTGGTTGTAAAAAGATAGACAAGAATACAAAGCAAATTTTTGTTTGTACTTATTTTTACCCTTTTATATATTTTATTTCATTAAAAAAATTTTAACAGCGAATAATATTTTTTTGTCGCCTAGGCATCGGATATTGACAACATAATGTGATAACATTGTCAATTTTTTTAAACGTCATAAAGTATTAAATGCAGTGTTTGCATAATATATACTACATATAATTATAAGTGTAGCGTTTGTAGTGTATATATTTAGCTTATTTTATTTAAAAAGAAATAATTTATAACAAATATTATAGTTTTGCCGCACACACCGCAGCAATTTACGTTTCTATGCCTGTACAGTTTGCTGGCTTGGATAAGCTTTAAAGTAGCTAGATATTTTGTCTGTACGTTCTATAAAGTAAAAACCGTACAGAAAATATATTAAGTATTTATGCGTTACTAATATCATACAACTTTACATACAATGCTATCTTGTTAGTTCTGTCGCATTATAACTACGGGATATCGCATTAAAACTACTAGTGTTTATGCGCAAAAAGCAGCTAAAATACAGAATTTAAGTTGTCTTTGTGTAGTAAAAATTTACTGCTAGTTTAGGATTTAGAGCAACGAACAAAACTTAATACTTTTTAATGTGTAGTTTTGCGCAAATTCAATATATACTTGATCTCTTGGTTACAACAAGTCGTAAAACGGGCTAATTAAAAACTCTTACCATACCATATTTATATACTATGAACCATGTCAATCTATTTAACATTTATAACAAAAACTTGCAAACTAGTTTGTTAGCAATATTAAGAGTAGAATAAAATAGCTAATTAGTTGCTTTAAGGTTATAGTAACTTTTTAATTATATAGATGTACAACAACGCGGAGCCATGAATCATACAAAAAGCAAAAAACATCATGCGTATGTTTTTTTTTATCGACAATCTTATAAATAAAATCAAACGCTTAGTTAATATTTAAAGACTTGACATTTTTGGCGCTTATTTGATAAAGTAAGTCCTGTAAAAAAAAATCGAATTTAACAAAGATATCAGTGTAAGTGTTGATTTATGTTATTTTATTGGGCATCTGTCAAACAGTTTTTACATTCAGAAAGTATTTTACGATTTAAATGCACTACTTACTTCACTGAGCATACTTTTGTAATTTGAAACGCAAAATTACATTTTCAGATTAGAAATGAATATATAAATATACAGAAATGTGTTTTATCTAAGCATAATGTGTACAAATACAACGCAAAAAGTAATGATCCTGTAGCACTAAAAACAGTTTTTTTATGGTGATCATAAAATATCTTACTTGCTATTTATAATAATGTATGCTTATTGTGGCTATATTAGAAACCATTTTTGTGTTTTACTTAGCAAATTTGTGAATCATATATTTGAAAAGGCACCAGGTATCAAAAGACTGTACAGAAAACGTCTTGTAAAACTCTTTTCATAAAATGCAACTCCATTTTATTTATTTTAATGCACTTTGTATTTTTACTTTTACCGCAAATAAACAAGAGAAGTTTATCACCAAGATCAGCAAAAAAAAATTTACAAACGGTAAAATAAAAAAAACTCATGTCCAGTAATGATTTTATATAAGCAAAAAGTGCAGCCTCTACATAAAACACATTCAAAAGGTTATACACCTCTCAAGTACAAAATGTAGGCTCCAAAAGTTACGAAATAAAATGTTGTACTTTTATATTAAATATGCACATATAAACAAACACGGTAAATCCAGCTACTAGTTTTTTTGTAAATATACTATATTTGGCAATATTTTGGTGAGAATCTAAACGGACAAAGAAGTCTTATATTAGTTTTTTAAGTACACATGGACGTATCGAAAAATTGTTTTAACTGTTTTTTGGCCATGTACAACTTACTATAATACCGCAAAAGTATACAAAAAACCATTTTTGCTTTGTTTTACAAAAAAAAAAAAATATTTTTCGCAATATTCATAAAATAAAATAAGTGGTGTTTAATCATATAAACTGCTGTGCGTTAGTCTTAGCATATAAGCATTTGGATTTTTTTTTTGGCGTAAGAATTAGGCATCATAATACAAAAACTATTGGAATTATCTTTTACATATAAAATCTAGAACGATATGTTACAACTCTGAAAGAATACACATAAAGCGGCAAATACTTAAAATCTTATAAGTATGCAATCATGTAGACAGAAAGTTTACTTACTACCTTTTGCAAACTTTAATTCTTAAAAAAACAAAAAGTTCAAATATAAAAAATCTGTAATGTAATCTTATAGCAGAAACATATTTTTTTTTTCCCATAAGAAAAAGAGTAAATTAAATTAAAATACAATACAATATAATATATAAACAAGTGTGAAATTATTATTTATTAGAACTACATGCGCTGTATTTATTCCTTAATATATAGTTTAGAAACGTAGAATAACTCGATTTTTACTTTTTATTACAAACATACTATGAATAAATGATAAATATGAAAAATGTAACCGGGTACAGCAACAAGGTTTGTAAATGGTTGTTTTTGTTTTACAAAAGGACGGGTATAGAGCGGCAGGATCTTACCATACAATAACAACAAAAAAAAAATAAATGCACTATACAAATAAAATGAAGAAAAAAGTCATGCACATCTATTACTAAAGTATTTCATGTACTGTGTCGCTTGTTTTTTTTACAAAAAAAATGTAAAAAAATATAAGCATACTTTATGTTACAATAAACAGAAAGCATTTTACATCAAATTAACTTTTTGGCATTGTGGACGCAATTCTTGCACGAAAATCAGCAACATACACGAACAAAAAAACTTTGTGTTTAGACCGAGCACATACATATGCACATTTTGTGTACGGAAAGCAGCAGAAAAAAAAATTTGGTCAGTTTTCGGTTTAAAAAGGTAAGGTTTAACTGTTTTGTCTTTTTAATATCATGTGTTTTATTGTATATGTAAATACTTTTGTAAAAATATATTTGCAAATTTGTTTTTTTTGCAACTTACTATTATCAAAAAATACGTATTTAAGTATAAAGCAGGTATGTAAACAGTACAAAAGGTATATGACAACATCAAAATAATATATCTAAAAGGTTTAGTGTACAACAAATTACGTTTTTTTTTTTGAGTTTTTTTTTATTTAGCATGTTTTTATTACTTTACTACGTATGCGACCTAAGTTTAACTTTCAATAAAAAATTTGCGTAGATTGTATTAATAATGCGCGCGAACTTGCATAGTTTACAAAAAAAACTGTAATTAGTTAACTTTTATCGTAATCTATTGATATCGTTTGCTTTATAAGTGGAACTCACAAAAGATATTGAAAGAATTTCTTTTTTTTGTACTATTTTACTATATTGATGTTTTATTTAATTGTAATTAAATATAACATTAATGAATACACTGAATTTTCCGTTTTTCTTTTAATATATTCTAAAATAAAAAACTTTAGCAAATGCATGGTTACGGTTGATTGCCTATGTTTTTTTGCTAATTAATTACTTGCTAAGCTCTATTTTATACTAAATATATCGAAAATTTTTTTATAAAGACAAAAAACTACAAGTTATATCCGGACGAATAAAAAATCACGCAAAAAACAATATTGGTAGATGTATTGTTTTGGAACTGCGAATTTCTAGCTTTACGCGGGTTAAACTAAATATATAAAATAACGAAAATACTATTGTACATTTTTTTAAGGTTGGCAAGACAAAAGATGTTAGTTGACAACATTATTGTAAACCACAAAAAAAATACAACTGTCGTTTTAATTTATATGTAAAATTTGCAACTGATGCTAAGTTTTTTATTACAAAATCAGTTTTACTTCACAAAAAAGACTAAGAGATATAAGTTCTTATAATTATAAGTTGCGCAATAACAACATGTTTCCCTGTGATAATTTTTGCGTATAAAAAGCTACATTTTTTGCTTAAATGCATTTTTTTATAAGCAAAAAATGCAAATGTTCACAAGGAAATCATTGCTAGGAGGCAAGAGATGGCTTACCTAGGTACAAGTTTGTGCTTAAGATATGTAACAATGTAAAAACAAGTATTCCTGTTATTCAGTTTTTTTTATTAAAAAACAAAAAAAAAAACTTTTTTTATAGTTTTATAGTATAATTCAGCTACAAAAAGTGTGGAAAAAAAGTCATGTTATATATAACAACATTAATTAAGAAAGCTTTTTTTTTTTACAGTTTTTTTTTTATATTTTTTTGTGAATGTGAGTTGGCGTTCAAAAATACAAAATAAAATTTTTCTAAAAATCATTGGATGCGAAAAGTTTCGTGTAGCTTTTGCACCCGAAATTTTTTACAAGTGTGATTATCATGATGCTTACTTTATTTTTGTTTGTTATCCATAAAAAACGGTAATATGGATATTATCATATTCCGAAAAACCTATTGTAAGATTAATAGGCAGATTTTATTGTCTTCGCGCGCATGTATTCTTTGCAAAAAAAAAAGTTGTGGCAGAACGCAAGCACGGTACTTTTGTACATTCGTAATACATTTGCCTATATGTATTTACTATAAAATTTAACTTTTAGTCTTCTCTATTTATGTATGTTCTCACATATACTAAAACAATATTCAAACACACATGCAGTTGCTTACATTTGCAAAAAATCAATATCTACAAACGTACAACATTTTAGGAAGCAAAAGATCCAGTTTTGTAAAAAAAAAAACTTTATCTTACCAATAAAAACTATATAGATGGTGATGTTTTTTTTTTATTATGTTGTAATTTTTTTTTTATTTTAGCTAAGCATAAATAAATAGTAAATTTATTTATAAGCAAGAAAAAAAAATAAAAATTATATATAGTGCTTAAAACTTACATTCTGTTTGTTTTTTTTCATATTAAAAAGATTAAACACGGTCCTGTTATACTCTAAGAATTTTTGTTCTTGTACTGCTTCTTTAGTTTTTCGCTACGTTTTGTTGCAACCTTAGAACGTATACTTTATTGTTGTGTATTTTCTTGTATACAGACATGAAAAATACAATTTGTCTTATGCTATTCGCTACTAAAATTGACTTTCTATCAACATAAAATAAAAACTTATGTACTATACATTGTTTACTGAATTTAAACGCATAAAAAACACTTAATAACAATATAAATTTTCCATTGCGACAAGAAAACTAAAATTGAAACGTAACTACCAGCAAATACATTAATTTACAAAATAAAAAAAACTCTAGTAGTACCAACGGTACCAACAAAACCCTTGAAAGCAAGTTGTATCAATAAAAATTTGCTACAGAGGGTAAGATGGTTTACAAGTGCTGCATCATATTTTTAATATGACAATTGCCACACAGAATTACAATTTAACGGGTTTTTATGGTATTCGAAAAAACCGATTCTTACATCCTAAAATATGCAATGTGCTTTCTACGAAGTTACAAGAGTACCGTTCATGCTCATTGTTGTTGTTTTTTTGCGTAAAGGCTAAAAGTTTTTATATTATAATTAACTTTTTTCCAGCAAAAGTTTTTGCATGTAAATCAAACGCTCAAAAAAACCAAAAATTCTGTAAACATCTGCCTCTACGAGACAAATAAAATTATTTATAACAGTTGCGTAAAACCGGCAATATAATAGGAATGTTTTTTTAGCTAAATTCACATGCTTGTCAGTTTTTTATATATATTTTTTTTGTATTTTTTATATCTAGGAACAATAATTTGCAAAGTTGCTTCCATTGAGCTATATAAAAAATGTTGATCTAAATCTAGCCTTCTATTCGATCAAGCTGTAGCAAAAAAAATACATAACGATTGATTACATTTTTTTCTATCTTAATAAAAAAATTGTCTTTTTAAATTGTATCTAACATAAAAATAAAAGCGGTGCATGTAAATTAAACCACATGTGTAATAAATATACTTTGAAATATTTTTATTTTAATTATAATTTGCATGGTAAGATCGAGAATGTCTACTTTTCAGTAAAAATACAAGAAAGAAACTATGCCAGTAAAAAAACGGCTCGCAATGATTTTTTTTTTTGAATATGGTAAAACTTTTCTTAATATTTTTTTAAAAAATAAAAAAAAAGCAGTTTTTATTTTTATGTATTTTTCGTGTACGCATTATGAAAAACAAGAACAATACAACATTTACAATAATAAACAGCAAATAATTATGTAAAAAAATAAATAAAAAATTAATAAAATTTTTTTACAAGCCATAAAAGTTTTTTTTTAATTTTTTTAATTTTATTGATTTTTTAAACATTCTAACTAAAAACCGTATTTATATAGTAATTTATAATAAAATATTTTTTGCCTTGTTTTTTTTTTTTTCATGTATGTATATGCCATTGATTTTTAGTTTTTAACTATACAACTCGTTTTTTATTTTTAAATATAGTTAGAAACTGTGTACTATAATAAGACAAAACAAAATTTTATCATTGAATAAACAACAGAAATGTTACTTATTGTCGTTCCGGTTTATCCCGTAGCAAAATTCTTTTTTTTTTCACAATAACTTTTTTTTAAGATGGCTATATTTTTATTTATGCTTTTTCTGCACGTAATTTTTTTTAATTTTTTAAAACTAATTTAGTTTAAGATATTGCATCTTAAAACATAGCCCATATATTTTAAAATATATATTTACAGATAAAGCTACAAGGAAACTGCACTTTTTTTGTTTTTTTTTGTTTTACAGAAAGATAAAAAAATTACCTTTTTCAAATGCCTTTAAAACTATTTTCTATTGTAACTTTTTATTTCAGAACAGATTTTTTTTATTTCCCGGATGTTCCCTTATGCCAAATCACCACTGACTATAATGTGTATACGCTATATCACACGTAGTATGTTTTTTTGTGTTTTTCTTAGCTTTTATATAGAAAATTTTAACTGCATAAAACAGAAAAAAAACAGAAATTGTTACAATACTACAGCAATTATCCTGCTACCCGTTGGCACTAGTAAGTTACAGTTTTTTAGTGTACATGCCGCCCGCAAAGGGGTTGTTGTCCAGTGAAAACTTTCTTGCGCAAGATTATATAATATAAAAAGTAAGGTACTTAAGGAAAATTATGTACAGTTGCATAAAGCGTAAAAACTTTATAAATGGCGTAAATAAATGCAACACTTTTAAACAAATCACAAAACAAAAGAGAAGACAAAAAGGCTCTTCGGTTTCGGCATTTTACAAACAGCAACAGTCATACACGTAAATTCTTAGTTGTTTTTATGACTTTAACTGCTTTGAGCGGCTTCCCTTCAGCAATTTTTTCTTTAAGTGAACGAGCTCTTTTTCCGAGGATTTAACTTTTTCGCATAAAATAAAAAAAAAAAGTATTTTTATAATTATTTTTGCGATTAAACCTAATCAAAAATTCCATGAAAATCATTAAAACTAAAATAAAGTCTCACTTGTTGCTTATGCTGTGTATATTTGCGCGTTTAACAAATCACATTCAACATTTATTGTTTTTACGTATGAATTTGTTCAAACACAACAGAATGCTATAAACAACCCAAGTAATATATATGTTTTAATTTATTAATATAGTAAAATGATGCGTATCTTGTCATTTGTACACTTATCAAGTAGGTCAAGGTATTATCATTTTTTAAAAAGGTAAAAAATCAAAAAAAAAAACATTTTTTTGTATTTTTTTTCAAATTTTATAGATTTTGACTTAAAAAGATTATGTTCACAGAATTTTATTATGTTATTTACTTTATAAATAGAATGAATCCATGTTTATTTTTTTTCGATTAAATTTTTCATTGGTTGACAATTTTTGCTATTCGCCTTTTTTAGTTAAAAAAATATAGTAAAACTGCCCCATGGCGCTTTTCAAAAAATGTAAATTGCAGTAACTACAACACTTAATCATCTTATTTTCCCATATACGTCTATAACAACGAAAAAATTACTATAGGACACAGTAAAGTTTTTTTAAAAAAACCGCTACTTATTTATCTTTGCTGTAAAACCAATAACTAAAAACTACCTGAGACCGTACTGTAGTTACCAGTGAGATGCGTACGCTATAATATATTTCTTGCTGCATGGAATATAAAAGCAAAATTCACTAGTTACTCTTTGACTTGTTTTGCATATATAAAGTTCGTTTTTTTTCGTAAGCTAATTTGTCATTAATATACGAATTTACTGCAGCACATCGTGTAATATCTATAAATGTTTTATCAGCTACATGCGCTTTTTTTCGTTCGCTTTTTTTAAATATACTTATTCAAAAATTCTATAGTTAGCATTTGATACATTTATAAAAACTAACACGCAACGGTGCAAGACAAAAAATATGACTAGCACTTATATTTTTAATTTTATAGCATGATTTCCGTATGTATATTTTATACGCATGTTTTTTGTACAATAAACATATTTATTATTTATTGTGGCGCGCGCAGCGCGCCATCCGCGTTCAGCCCACTTCAGCAAATGATAAGGAATAGTCAAATCCCATATATGACAAAAAAAAACATATTTAGAGTTCTTATAAAAAAAATAATTTTGAAAAATAATCGTAATTTTTTAGTGTTTAATTTATTTAAAAAAATTAAAAAATAAAAAATAACTGTTTTTTTATAAAGTTTATGTGCAAAAAACTCCTAGAAAAAAATTGCTTTTTATAGTGTATTGTCGTTTCATTTAAGCGTTTAATAGGCCCCAGATGGCGGGCTGGGCGCGGATGGCTCGCTGGGCGCGCCAAATTTATTACATATAATACAAAAAAATATAGGAATATTTTTGCGTTATCTGAATTATTTTGTCAAAATATTAAAATTATGATATTAAGCTTCTTGATGTAAATTTAATTTGTAACAGCAATATGATATACTAGTAAAGGCAAAAAAAGAGTTTGGTAGTTGAGTGGTATGTTTTGAGGGGTTCGCAAAAATGCCTATTCATGTTGGTAAAATTAGCCGCATATATTTATAAGTGGGAGTCTTTGTGCGTCGTTTTTTACATAAAAATGTATAAAATAAACAATGTCAACATTAGCAATATACAAATAAACATATAAACATATTTACTATCATATATCGTCTTTAAGCCGATATTTTTGTATAACAATTACAAGCCAAAAGCTGTATACTTCTGGGGACGCATTGCCGTGCTTTCCATTATATAAAGTGTATTTATAAAGAAAAAATGCAAAAAAACGAACATAACAAAAGTAAATTAATATATAAACTTTAAAAAATATTGTAATTACTTATTGCAATAGTTTTTTAAAAAGACATTTGACGCATAAAACTATACATTTTGTGTTGCTAAAATTTTTTTGCTAATTATAATATATCGAAAAAGAAAAAAAAGTCAAACTTTTACATATGATATGTTGGGAGTAGAAAAATTTTCAAAACTACAATACCGATATGCATAGGCATAAAAACTCGAAATTGTATACAATTTTGCTTTTTAGTTTCCTTTTTGGGCATAAATAAAGAAATGTTTCTATGAAAAAATACTAATATTTTTAACAATAAATAAAGTTATTTTAAATTGGCTTTTTCTTTAGTTATAAAAGGACATAAATGTTGCACTTACTTCTCCTATATGCCGCTTTTTTGTACCATGCAAGATCAAAAATCGTATTTGTAATTTTTTAATTTTTTTTTTTCTTTCTTGCAATAATATGAACAAAAAATATATCTGTATAATTAGCACAAAATTACAAACATTTTTTGTCTTAATATAATTTTGATTTTTTTATACAACTATTGCAACATCTTGCATATAAACTATACTTATTCTTTTTTATAAAACGCAAAGTATATATGCATAAATAATATAAGGTGGACAAAAAATAAATATTTGTATTGATACGATCGACAACAGGCATCATACGTCGTGATATTTCATCTGCAAGTAATATATGTTTAGAAATATGTTGCCATCCACGCGCAAATGTATAAAAAAAGCAAAGAAAATAAATTGCTAGGGCTTGGACAGATTCAAGCGTGTCTTAGGTCCTCTTTTTACGAAATAGCGCCTGGACTTTCAAAAACTTAAGTCATGGCAAAATCGACAGATGCAGCATCAAAGCGTTTCTTGGGAAACCTGTTGTCTGAAACTTGGCTTTGAAGTGTTTTGACAGTTGATATAGTAATATAAATAAAAGCCTGCGCTAAATATAGTTTATAAAAATAAAAAAACAAGAAACTAAGCACATTAATTCAGGTTTATCAATGGCATCTTCCTCGTTTAAAAATGACTTCAGCCCGAAAGCCCTCCTCGAACAAAAATATAAACGTAAATTGTGTGAACAAGCCCTAAAGAAAAAATATTGAATATTTTTGACGTTTCATGGACGCATCCCTTTCAACGTTGGAGTTTTATGTTAGTTGTATCTTAATAAAATTATGCGTTTACTAAAAATTGTGTAGAATATTTACAAAATCAAGCGTTTTTTTGATTATTTCTGGATGTTACGCACGTATTTAAAGTATCTTGTTGTTTTATATATAAATCGTATAATTCTTGTTTACGGTATTTAGCAATTTGTCTAGCATTTAAAAGTCATTTTTTAAGCATAAACCGTATTAACATAAATAGACTGTACCTGAAACGCTGCTTTAAAAAATAAAAAAAGTTTATAAAAAACTACGCTTTATACGGCAAAATGCGGTTAATATATAAAAAAAATCTTGCAAGACACTTATGTACAATATTTATATTTTAATTATACGAAGATGGGCCTGTAAGTAGTTTAAAACGATATGTGCACAAAAGCGTAGACAAAAACTTATTTTAGTAAAGATATATATATATATATATATATATTGTTTTTGCCTGTCTGTACAAGTTTTACAGGCGGTAGGTTTTTTATGCCACCACCACGTTGTAATATTTGTGTTTTCTATTAATTTGTCTGTAAAAAACAAACCAATAATGCACATACAGCATTGACAGCTGTACCAAAAGGTTATATATGCTTTTTTCTCTTAACTGCAACTGACTTAAGCTTTGATTATTTTGATTTTTTTTTTTTTTTTTGCACAACAAGGGCACAATTCTACATAAAAATAGCCCATAAAGTGCAGTAATTATAAGCTTTCTATAGCACTAAAGGTGCAATTTGCAAAAAACGCAGCAAACTTGCACGAGACAAAAAAAAACAGGCCCAAGAACTACCCCGAACTACTAATTATCGTTAACAACGTATTATGTCAAAATATGTAAGAAAAAAACTAAAACGAACTTTGTAAAAAGTTATACACGTAACTACTTGCCCTATTTTTTGCCGCATGTGCACTAATCTGGCACGATTTTTAGTTTTTAAGTTAAATGATTGTAGTATTTCTTTATATAAAAAATATTGTTTAGATAGATCATTCACTAAAAAAAATACCGATTAGCAAGTCTAAAAATTATAAAATAGTATGGATTTATGCTTTTAAATAAAATGTAAACTAAAAAAACTATGTTGTGATTCTTTGAATCTAATATACGGGTTCGTAAAAAGCTGTTAACAGTTTTACGCGTGAAATATTGTTTATCAACCTTGTATGACAATGTGAAGTCGCGTGCAAATGCTGTTTGTAGTTTGCATACACAATGACTTTTCGTAAAACGGGATTTTATCCTACTGTTATTACACGTTAGAGAGTAAATGCATATATTTCATATGTATAAGTGTTAAAACTGCCATCTTCGCATGTTTAAAGTTTTTGGTTTTTTCCTGCAAAATCCATTACAGGTTGGGTTTTATATTTAACGGCTTTTTTTACTTTCAAATTGAAATTTAATGCGTTTTTGCGTTTATTTTTTATTGTTTGTATATACAATACAAAAATATATGTATGCACGTTATTTTCTTTTTTTTTGCTACTTTTAGTAGATTCACGATGAAAGATTCTATTAATGACATAATAACTAAGATAACCTCTTTTTGCAAACAAAAAAAAAAAAAAAACTAATACTTTTATATAGTAAAAAAAATTAACATAACATAAATATCCATTTTTCTACGCAGTCATATCGTTTTAAAGTTATAAAAAAAAGAAAAAGTTTAATTAAATTATACCACTTTTACAATTATTTATAGTCAATATCTCTACAAAAGTTTTTTAACTTGACTAGTTTAAAAAAATATTTCTTACAAGCATACGAGACTAACTACTTCGATTACTACGGTATTTTATCACAGGAGTTTTAGTTTCAAGCCTGTTTTTTTTTGTTGTTCAAACTGTTTTTGCAAAAAAATGCTTCTCTCGGTGGCTGTAAAAATAGTATTGTTTTGCAGAGATAGAACTTTGGTATACATATACAATATTTTTTTATTTCGCAACTGCAAAAAATCTTTGAAACAATAGTCTGCGAATTTCTTTGTTTTAAAAAGCGTTATTTATGCAAAAAAGACTCCCTAAGACATTATATATTTTAACTTTTGCAAATTAAAAATTCCTGCCTATTGATATTATCGGGATTTTGGTGGGAGCTAGTTGTTCTGAAATGGTCATTAGTATGTAAATAAAAAGAAAATCATAGAATCTTTACTTTTTTTTGTTTGAAAAAGTTATATTTTTTGCATTTATGTTTTAATAGACTTTCGTAAAATAAAGAAATCTTTTTAAGGGTACAAACGCTTTATACAGGTTTTTTACAGTAACGCGTACAAGTTTTCGTGTATATTGTAAGCCTTTTTTATATAAAATAAAATATGGTATTAATTTAAAAACTTGTCGTTTAATGTATTTAAACACTTTAAACGTAAATAAAGTAACTTTTAAGCATCTCAAAAACATGTGCCTTACTTGCAATTTACGTTTAAACATAATACATAATTGGTTTTTTGTTTTATAACGGGTTTGTAATATTATAAAAAATTTTATATAAAAGAAAAATGTCGTACAATAGTAATTGATGCTAATATGATTTTACAATTTTTTCAAAGAAAATTTTAAAATATATAGATATTTGTTATTGATATTTGTTTCCATACTTATATTTTTTTTGTCATTTTTTGTAGAAAATAACAAAAGACATTTGCACAAAAAAGCCTCTTTGTATTCAAGTGTACAGAATAAACATGCTTTAAGTTAGTTCATATTTTATGCCTTTATTGAGCTGTCACTTCCAACAACAAAAAAAAATGTTTATTAATGCTGTCAAAACTTGGGAACTGATAACAGCAAAATTAACACCAGTTTTAAAAGTACAGAAATCACGGTTAAAACAAAGCCTAATTACAAAATTTACACAAATAACAAGTAGAAAACACGGTTGTCTAAATACAATAGATCTTCGTTTTGTCGGCTTATGTAACAAACCGACTGTATGTAAAAAATGCAAGCATTTTTTTAATAGTAAACATTTATGAAAATTAGGAAACAAATTCAAAAAGTATTATTAAAGCTTTTTACTAGTAAAACAAGGCAAAATATTCTAACATAAAATATTTTATATTTTTTTTATCATAAAAAAGTAATTATCTAGATTTTAACAGATTTTGGATTGTAAAAGGGTAAAAAAAATAAAACGCATGCAAGTATTTTTTTTTTTTTTGGCAGAAAAAGTTTACGTTACTTTTTTTTCTTATGTTTTTTAGTTTTTGCGTTTTTGCTTATACAAAAACCATGTTTTTTTTACTAAAAAGTAAATCGTAGTGCCATTGAAGTTTTGAGACATGTAAAAAAAATGTCATATGATGCTGCGGTCTTATTAAACTATAAATGCTTTTTGTATTTATGATCGAGTATACAAAACAAACACAAACTTGTAAATATTACATTATGATTCGATGATCATGTGTAATTTACATTTTTTATGTGTTTCTCTATATTTGCTGATGCTTAGAGCGGTCCAAATGCACTTTAAGGTATAAATGCATGACATATACCCATAAACAACAGTTTTTTTATTTTCATTGCATCTTTTTTCTGCTTTTATTTTTTATACTATAGTAAAAATGTACCAAAAATACTGCAAATAAGCCCAAATAGTTTCTTTTGTTTTTACAAAACAACGAAAAGAATTTTACTTGTGGTTTTTGGTTTTTTCAAACAAAAAACTATTTACTAAAAAAAATTTAAATGCATTTTTTTTTAATTTAGTAGCATTTTTTTGCATTTTTTTACTGCATTTATGGTCCGCCCTAGTAATTATATATATTTATATTATTAGATACTTCTTTTTTATTTTTTTAAAAAGCGGTATGTAACATCCAAATATACACCTTCTAAAAAAATTTGCGTTTACATCTCCCTTAGACAAAAAATATAATTCTTATCACCTAATGAAATAAGCAAGAAAATTAGTCAAAGACAAATGTTTTTATAGCCTAAGCTCTAGACCAAAAAAATAATAATAATATGTGCTTCAATAAACGTGTTAGTTCGAGTAAGAGCATGTCTAAGAAATTCAAAAAGTTTTTGAATTTTTGTAAATAACTTTTATTGTTATTTTATCCGCTGTGTTTTATTACAAGATTGAGCCTTAATTGCGATCATACTTAATTTTTATTATTAAAGTTGCAAAAGAACACGCATTGATTATTGTGTTTTCTGGCTTTTTGTATATCACAGAAAATACAAATAGAAGCTTTCAGTATACCTCAAACAAAAAAATAAAAAAACAGTGCTATTAACTTTTTTTGCATTCAGCATATATTTGCATACCTTGCAGTCAGCTTCCTTTTAAGATATAGTAAGACAAACAGAAAACATTTTTGTATTCTTTTTCAAAAAATATAAGATAGCCTATAAAGAAACAGTTTAACTACTTATTCATTTGGTAAATTAAGTTCTACTAGTATGCTGTTCTGCATGAAAAAAGATACTAAAGTGATTCTCAGACTGTTTACTGCTGTGTTTACAAAGAGCGTAGATATTAAAAGGAGCAGTGCACATAATTACCCTACAGACACACAAAAAAAAGTATTCTGTGTATCTTCTATGCAGCAATATTAGATTATGTCGCCAGTTTATTTCTAGCTAAATATTTATGCATTGTTTAAATCCAGTTTGCATTAAGCTGTAAACGTAAGATGGCAGCGTTTTGTTTTGTAATAGTGCCTACTATGCGCGAGGGCGTTTATGTAGGTATTTTTGTAATATTTAAGACCTTGCAGTGGACTGCAACTATCATAAAAATGAAAAGTATTTTTATTTGTTTTTTAGATCGTATATTAGACAAAGAACTGTTTTCTGCGCATGCTAGTTTTTTATTCTTTTTTTATACATATAAACTGCTCTAGATTACAATTGTTTGCTCAAATAACGCTTCGATCGTTATAATTTTTTGTGCTTGTACAGGTTTTGTTTTGGTTATTTGTTGAAAGTGTGTATTCTTTATTAGATTTTGACGTGTCATAAATAGTTTTTTATAGTAAAAATATAAAATTAAATATTTAATAATACCTGCATTTGTTTGATTTTTTTGTTAGGTAAATAATGCGTAATACTATATAAAAAAGCAAAAAAAAATGTGTGGTTTTTAGAAATGAAATTTACAAAAAAGTTCATTGGCAAGAAACACTGAAATTTCGAAAAATTCCTCAATAATCAGTCTTTAATTTTTGTATATCTCTTACAATAAAAAACAACGCAAGCATAATAACCCCCTTAGTACGCAAAAATACTTTTTGTTTCAATACAAAATATTATAATTATCGTATGCTTAAAACGATGTAAACGCATCGGGAGCCCTATAAAAACTCCATGTACGCAGACACAGCGCAAAAATACATTTTTGCGTATCGATTTATATGGTCTATTTTTTTTTTGTAGATTAAAATCAATTCGCATTTTTTAATTACCCTCTTTCTTCCGTACGCAATAGCTGTATTGCATTTTGCGTTTTAATACACGTACAGTCCCTTAAAGCAAGGATAAAAGCAGGAAGATGTTCTATTAGAGTGTCAGTATTATTCAAAAATATTTTACAATAGCTGGAAAAGAAATTTGTAAAAAAAAAGAAGAAACTTTTTCATTCTACTGTTTCTTTTACCTTTCTATTTATAAGGCAGGAAAATATACAGTACAATCAAATCTTTTTATAAAATTTACGTACCTCTATTCTGGGAAAAACAAAAATAGAAATGGAACCTTGTCGCATGCTGAATTTGTCGGTTTCTCTGTGTTGCAACAAAGAAATATTCCCGCTGGGGCTCTGAGAGCATAAAAAAAAAACGGTACTGTATTGTATAAAAGGAAAATAGACTCTACTACTTAAGTACTAAAAAAACTTTGAACATTGCAAAGATGCATTAATTTGTTGCTTTAGACATATAAATCTAAAAAGGTTTTTATGATCGCATTTTTTTCACTTGACAATTCAATAATTGATAATTGATATTTTATTTTGTATTAGTAAAGTGAACATAACTAGAAATCTAACAATCCTAGCATTTACAGCAGACCACCTTATGAACAACGCAGTAGTACCCTACAATACAAAATGGCACACATATTTTAACTAGTCACAATTTACACGAAGAGTCACTGGGTGCAGTTGTATTAGCTACTTTAAAAGTACAAACATAAATAAATGTTGTTTTGTTAGGTTTTTTTCACTTGCTTTTTTATAAATCATGTGAAAATTGTCGTGAGATACGTTAAAATCATAAAAATGTTTATACTTACATCTTATGAATTATTTTAAGAAAACTGTTTTTATTCCTGTATACAAGTTTATTTATTTGTTATTTTAAACTCCTGCTGTTTAGCTGGACATCATAGTCTATTTACACAAAAAGAAACTATATCTAATAAAAACAAAATACAACACATTGTTACATCTAAACGGCTAAGTGTAGCATTTTTTTTTTTTGAAAACATCTTCTTTTCTAAAAACTTAAGCAAAATGTAATTATATTGCTGTAAAAAAAATCGTCTTTTATTTGTGTCAAACTATAGCGAACGCCTTTTACAATTTGGTTTTAAGCAAAGGAAAGGAAAATGAAAAAATTTCAAATGCACAAAATTTGCCATTGTTTACCAATCAAAAAGTTTTTTTTATTAATTTATTGTAGACAACTAATCGATACTTGTACCAAATTTTATTTTCTTAAGCACGTAAAAGCTGCGGTTTTATCGTTAAGATAGCATTTACAACAAAAAAAAAAATTGATATATTTTACTTATTTTCAATACGAATTCAATTTTAAAAATATTTCGGTTTTCTTTTTAGTCATTACTTTAGATAAAAATTGATGACTAAATTTTTACCCGTATTGTGTAAACAATGTGCGAATTAAATGTAAAGCATTAACAGATTTTCATATTTTAAATATAAACTATAAAGAAAACATAAAAAATATATGAATCACAACAACATTCTATTTTTTTGGCCGTTGTATATTTGTGTAACTATATTTTATGGTTTAACGATACATTTATATAATGCACACTAATGTAATTGCCTATTAGATTTGAAACCGTAAAAACTGCGTATCTAAAGCCTTCTATAAAGTATTAAAAAATAGTTTACAAGTCTTAATATAAGTACACGTTCTTGCGGGAGATTTTGTTTGTATCTGCTAGTCAGCGAAATATATTATCCACATATTTAATTTGTTTCCATACCCTTTTTTAAATAGTTGTTATGTCTTTAAACTCATTACAATGCCTAAAGCTGAACCGGTTGCAATGCAAGTTGTAGAATAAGCGGTTATAATGAAATATCGTTTGTTAGTGAAAAAAATCTTAATATTAATACCTGACATAATAATAATAAAAAACTCCCCCTATGAAATATACGAAGAAAATTTTGGTAAAAACGTATCAACGCGCAAAGGTGTCATAATAAAAAACTATTTTTTTTTGTTTTAATAACTAAATAAAAAATAAAAAAAAATTATTTATGTGTGTGTACAGATTTTGGTTTTGCACATAATCTGTTTGGTAACGTAGCAGAAGCATTTTTTAAAAAGTTTTTTTTTATTCACTTATTTGCAAATTACTTGGAACCCTACTTGGCGAAAAAAAAATTTTGGTTCGTATATATTTTGTGTTAAAAAAGGCCTTGATATAAATCCAAGTTATTTATTTATTGCAAGTCACACAAGAACAGAAAATTAGAAAATCACACTGTCAACTATATAAAATTTATATTTAATTGTATAAGTTTGCATTTAAGTCAAGAACAAAATACTTTTACGCTGCAAAGCATGCAATGAATTTTGTTGCGTTTTGTACATCTAAATTCGTGATTTTGTAGCGTAACTTTGTTAATAACAATACAAACTGTCTTTACTAGCCAAAGAAAATTTTGAGGCGTACTAATAGTTTACTACGCACGAAAAAAATAACATAACCAAAAACAACTTAAAAAATTACGCTGAATTTTACAGTAAAACGGAAAAATTGCAAAATAAAAAAAAAAGAAAAAATCTGAAAAAAGCAGCAAAAATATAAATTTTTTATGTCTAAAATAATTCAAATATATACTGTCAACATCCCATTTTATATTAAAACAGATTTAAAAAAAATTGAATAAGTTCAATATTTAAAATGCTATCTACAATTTCCTTTGTAAAAACTAGTATTTGCTTTCTTAAGGAATACAATTGTGCTCTTAAAACAAAAAGTCTAGATAATTGAATTTAAAATATACTTTGTGTCGTAATTTTTTTTTAGGTAATTTAGTTATCTTTTCAAACCTATAGATAATTTTTTTTGCAAAAAGATAATTAAGGTATGTCCGTAAAAAACTCTAGTGATCTACTCTAGTGATTAATTCTCAACTAAAAATTTCACTACTGGAATAATACGGGACACTAATTTTTTTTAAAAATATTATTTGATAAAAATCTTTGTAAACCAAACCACTCTTTGTTTTTAGACTCAGTAAACTGTTTTTATGTGAAAAATTTAGGTTTTGCCTTTAGTTGCATAATAACTTAATAAGAACGGTTAGCATTTAATCCAAAAAAGGTTTATCGAGTAAACTTAATATTTGTATAAAAAATATCTATTTCTATTTAATAAAATCCTTTTTGTTGTGTTTTGTTGTCGTGTTCATACTTGCCTTTATGTTGTATTTTTTAGTACTTTTATACTCTCGAGTATTTTTTTACCCGCTAAGGCTCGAAATGGAATTTCTCATGAGATTTTCACTAGAGGAGTTACAGAAATTATCTATTGGGACATGAAAAAAATTCTTTCAGGATTTTGCACTAGTGTATTTTTTTAGCCCTATCTTTTTGGGGAAAAATACTTAAGAGATTTTTTTGGGACACGCCGTTTGATAAAAATCTAATTTAAAATCTAGTTTTAAAAAGATTTATATTTTTCCTTGAGAAATAGTTCACAAAATTTTTAGAGTTTCTATGGCCTCGGTAGAATGATCGGTCTAAAATCTTCTAATAATCATATACTCGTGTGTCTTACACAACTGCATTAGTTTGATATTCTACTTATATTAGCATTTGTAGGTTATTTTTTATTCAGCTCGTTTTTTTAGACTTGCTTTTTTTGTATCCTTGTGTAGTTTGCATTACAATCTTACATACAAAAATATTTTGAGATAAAAAAACTGGCATTTCGCATTTTTTGAATATATTGTTCATAAAATTTGTAACTACATAAAACAAAAAACTCAAAAAAAAAAAAAATTGAGACAAAAAAATCAACAAAAAAACTTGGCAAAAAAACTATAAATTTTGATATACTATATAATTTATTTTGCATTGTTAATGTTCATGTATGCCAAAAAATATAGCGCTTGTTTGATTGCATCTCGCCGCAAATCCGCATGCGCGCACGCTTGTTTTTGTACGCATTTTATAGTTTAGTTCGTCTAAGTTTAAGAATTGATTCTACATTTAGATTTTTTACATGGTATTGCTACGTTGAAGACGCAATTACGCATTTGTAGCATTTAAAAAAAATAAAAAAGATATTCAAGATATAAATCACTGTGTGCCTTTTTTCAAAAATGTCGTATAAGGGACATATAATAATACGCATTTACTTCTTGGTATACTCGCAGAACTGCTTTTTTGTTTATTACTCATTAAAACATGCGATTAAAGATTTTTTGTATTATTTTAAACTATATGCCAATTATTATTGTACCAAAATAGAATAAAGTTTTACATTTTGGCATCTTCCCTTTATTATATCATTAACCTAGCGTTATACTTCAAAAAATTTTGCAAAAAGACGGTGTTAAGTTTTTATTTTATGGTATTTATTCTACATGTGACTATTTTCATCTTGTATGAATTTTTAAACTGTATTTTAAAAAACAATGTTAAAATAATGTATATATGTAACATAAGATGCATAAATTTTTTCTTTTTAAAAAGCATGCAGCAATAAACTTACTAAATTGCTGTTATATTTTACATTAAATGATAAATTTTGCAGCAAACGCTGCGCTAGGGTTTGCAGCCAACATAAATACAGCAGAATACTAATGCATTTTTTTGCAGAATCAAAAAACTGTTTTTTTTCGTTTTAAAACATGTATTTATAGCTACGATTTGCATTTAAATAATAAAAACAAATACCGTTTGGTATTAAAATAATTTACTCTACGAACAAGTTTTATTACACCGTAAAGCATTAGTAAAAACAAGTAAACATCACAAAAAATATAGCCAGAATATAATGTCTTTTTTACTATACTCGTTTGCAAGTATGCATCCTGGGCGGCAACAACCCTGGCAAAATCCTCGAAAACGATTTGAAAAGATTTAAATATTGTATTTATATGTACCTTACAAAATACTAATTATTTTTTAAAAGGCAAAGTTAATATTTAGCAAAAGCCGATATGCGATATAAAAAGTTAAGCTGCGTTTAATTCATTTTTCATGATTTTGCGTTTGAATAGAAAATATTATAATAAATCAGAATATGTGTAAAAACAAACAAAAAAACCAATGTATTTTTTGCGCGAAGATTATCCAAGCAAGGGACGGGTTCTCGGCTGTATTTAATTTACATAAAAGCTGTTCGTGTAGCAAATGAACATATGATATGTAACAAAAAGTATCTATACATAGCTGTTTAGGGTTGTTACTTGCGTAAGTATACGGCTTTATAGCAAAAATATTGAAATATTATGTTTGACTTTTTTTCTACAAAAAAATCTTTGGTTTCTTATTTGAAAAAACGTAATATTGATATATATATATGCATTAAATATAGTATATCATTTTAATATTAAAACAATGAAATACTTTTATTCGCTGTACCAAAAAACTTTACATGTTGTAAAGCTTAACAAATATCATCATTAAGGCCTGGATAAATGTAAAGTTCCTATGCTTTCTATGTAAACTTTGTAAAAAAGATGTCAATGTACAACCCTATATACAAATAATGCCTACAAGAAGTTTTTGTGGTACTTAAAATCTTCGAAAAAAATCCTTATATATACGTTTTATACAAAAAAAAAATATTCCACGATGTAAAAATAAAAAAAATAAATTGTTAGACACGGTATAGAAAATAGAAATGAATTTTATTATAGAATAAAATGTGTTATATTATAAAATGAACATATTATTTTATTATAAACCAACAATGTATTTTACATAAAAAAAAGTACAAATTATTTTATTAGTAAATACAAATGTATTTATTAAAAACTAAATTACAAAAGCGTATAAAAAGGTGTATCGATGTTCGTTTGCTTTAAAATACGCTTTTTTGTAGCTTTTAAATGTAATAAGTTGGAACAAAATTAATAATTGTATGTATGTCTTCTAGTCACTGGTATAAAGCTTCTAACATTTTGCAAGAACCTGAAAATGTTTGCGATTGCTAAATACACACCCGTATAAAAACTAATCTGACTGATTTTACAGGAATAGGTTTTATTTCAATTTTGCAACTGTTAATTGAATTTTTGTAAATTCTTTTTATTCTTTTTCTTGTTTACATTATTCTGCTTAAACGTTAGAATTTGTAACAATACAACAATCTGTAAGACTTATATTTTCGTAGAATTTAGATTTTTACCTTGAATACTACAAGTAACACGAAAAACTGTTTTTATCAAACACTGACTTAAGAAATGGATTTTTTTGTATTTTTGGGGTAGTATTTTATATATGTGCCCCTTCTAAAAACCGCAAACATCATTTTTTGACTTATTGTATTTTTTTATACATACATTGTTATTTTCAACATATACCCAAATAAAATTGATTTAACTGATTTAATAAAATTAAATGATAAATATTTTATTTTATTTTCATGAATTATGTGTAAAAGATAAAAAAATAGCGTTCTGAAGCATTTAAGTTTTACTTGGAACAATGTAAGCAATTTTTTACGTTTCTGTGCATTTTTCTTACTTTATATTTCTCAATTTTTACCCTTTATCAGCCTTTATTATAGCCCTATATTTTCACATATAACAACAGATCGATACACGCTAAACCTTCATTATATCCAGGCCCTATTCATCATCTACAATTTTTGTCATTTTTAAGCAAAAAACCAAAAAAAAAACAATTTTTTTTTAATACAATTTGTATATCTATCTGATCTTTACTTTGCCCAAATTTTTTTTTGTACCAGGGGGATCATCTTAAATTAAATGAAAAATAGTAATATATAACCTATGTTCATCGCACCTGAAAAAAAATTTAAACTGCGTGATTAACGAAATACACAGCGGTATTACAGTAAAAATTGCATTATCGATAACTTGTACTTAATTTTATTTTTAACTATATTTGACTTTTAAATTCACTTGCAATACATACCAAAAAAACACTACCGTAAAGAAACGATAATTAAGTTTTTATCACAAAAGATTTGGCATCGAAAAATATTTGTTTTATTTTGTTAATGAGGTTTTCGACACCAAGTGTTTCAGGAAAATATGCCATATTATCAGGTCTCTACGGTATTTACTAATCTACACATAAAAGGGTACAAAATATGCGCGCATTTTAATTACATATGCATTGCGAAAAGACAAGTTTTTTTTGTTACATGCAGTGCCTGGCAAAAAGAAGGGGGACACTGGGGATGAAGGGGGGGGCAGGGGAAAAGGTATTCATTCCTCGGGCCCCGTCAGAAAACAGGGGCCTTTTTTTTCTAATTTTATAAAAAAAATTTCTTAAAAAAGTAAATTAGTTAATTAATTTTAATAATATAATATTTATCACTAATTGGCTTATATATGCATATCAAACATGCTTCTAGACACGTTGAGCGTATTTTTCTCCTGTTGGGTCCCCTTCTTTAGAGGACCTGGTAACATATATAAATGGGGGCATACAAAAGTGTTATTTTTTGTTCTAAACTTCGGTTTTTTGTCTGTACGAAATTAAAAGGGTCTTGTTTTTATTGTTTATTGTTTTTACTATTGTAATTTTATAAAAATATTAATTAAACAAAAGCAAAAAGATACAAAATAAAAATATTGCAATAAACAAAAAAAATAGGCAAGCTTTCCTAAAAGTATTTGAAGGACAAAAAATACTATATAATACATTATCACAATACACATTCTACATCGTTTTATATTTTTTTTATATTTATTGTCCCTTTTCGTATAGGTTTTTTAAAATGAATTAAGACCTGTATAGAACATTTATCGTAGAAATGTAATGCTGCGTTGTACTTTCAAGGTACACAATCACTCACAAATTAAGTGTAAACGCCGTTCATATATATCAATGATACTAAAATGTTTATGCAACAATGCAAACTGCAAAACTACGAATGAAACCTTCTCATTTTATCTTATTAAATACGGTAAAGAATCTTGTGGGTATAAATTATATATTGCAAAGTTTGAAGAAAAATGATCGTAGTTTTTTTACATGCAGCGATTTATATGAACGTAAATGTAATAAAAAAGCAAGTATTACAAAAAGAAATTTTTTCATTCCTCGACTTTTTTTAGTGTTTATATAAGTGACCGTATCTTTTTTACTTATAAATAACTTTTATCTTAGCACAGGTCAAAAAGCTATGTCTTACTACGAAAACTAGCAAAAAAAATTAAATTTCTAAAGGTTTGTGTAAACCCATATGTAACATCAAAAATCATTTGTGTTGTTATAAACTTTTTGAGTCAATTTCAGACCCTTTGAATTATTTTTTAAATAGGATTAATACTTACCAAACCCTTTTTAATTAATATATACTAACTAAAAACTGTCTGCGTCAGTTGCATTTGTTATAAAAATTACGACCCCTTGTATTGTTTTTAAGACTCTTTAAATACTTTCCAACCCTTTAGCACTATTTCGATTATCCTCAATTAACTTATATACTGATCAGCCCCTTGACATCATTTTTCGAAGCATTATAAGTACTTTTTATACTGCAATTAGTGTTGGTTTGTTTTGTTTTGTTTTTTTTTTATTTTATTTTTGTATACTTTTTTGTTTTCATATAGAGTGTCTGCATAAAAAAATCACTTTGCTTTTATCGCCGAAGATTTTAAATAATTCAATACAGTACATAAACTAACTTAAATGACTTTAGTTTTTTTTTTAGGCAAAACAATCATACAAAACATTAATTTATTTTTGGTTTTCTTAGATTACTTTATATTTTCTATGTATTTTACCAATACTGGTAAGCGTTTTTTGGGTAGAATATTCGCGTGCGTAATTTTTGCAAACAAATTAAAGTAAAAAAAAAAACAATAGACAAAAAAACAAAAAATAAAAGCCGAAAAATAATTCAAACGGTTGCGAAAAGAAACTTCCAGGGTTCGTATGTTAAAATGCGGTCTATGTAAGACTAGGAAAAAGTTTGGAACGGATGTGCACAGTTTTAAAACGTCAAAATTAATTGACAAATGGTTTTTTTTGGCGTAAAAATATAATTCCTTAATGTTACAAAACGATTCAAAAGGGTTGTAGAATTACTTTGAGTATTTAAAAATGACTACGAACAAGGTTAAAAGTATATCAAAAAAAAATGTATACTCGTACATCGATGTTTGTAAGTTTTTATCGTTATGATAAACCGCAACGCTGTTCTTATAAGATTTGCGTAATGCATATTTAATGTTATAATGCATTTGTACTAGATATCGTAAAAAACGCACCTTTAAATTGAATTTAATTGCACCAATAACATGGCTAAAAAGTTTTAAATTCTTTGATTTAGAGATAGGATACTATAAAGGATCATGACAAAAGTCAATTCTTATTTTTGCTTTACTAGTATTTGCATCTAATCTATCTAAGTATGCGCAATTTCGAACTTTTCTATATACGGTTATATAATTTCCTATATAACCTTAATGACTTTTACCCCCCTTTATGACAAAACAACTCTAACAAAAACAAAAAAAAACCCTTAGATCTTTAAATACTAGTGAAACTTTGTACTATTTTTTTAACGAAATAGTATTCTACTTATAACTTGACTAAAATAACTTTATATACTACTTACAACAGTACCCAATTATGTAAATCGTAAAAAGGAATAACACAGCTTTACGTCTTTATGGATGTAAAATATGTGCCCAGAATACGAGAAAAAATTATTGACCGGGACAGTGGCGTACCCGGGAATTTTTGAGCCCGGGGGTAGTCAGTGTTTTTTATAAAAGTTAAGCTTAAAAACCTTGTTTTTCGATGTTTTAAAGTTTATAATTTTTTTTTGAAAAAATTTTAGTTTAAATTTTTTATTTGGATTCTAAAATGAAAAAAACCTGTGCACAAAAAAAAAACCCCCTTAAATTAAGGCTTGAAAAAATTTCTGAAGGGGGGGGGAGGGTACACCCCCCCCCACTACCCTCCCCCCTGGGTACGCATCTGGTCCGGTAAAAGATGTCTTTAACAAAGTAAAATTTATTTTTTACTTTTTATCTTTAATGATTTTCTTGTCTAAATTTGACTAAACATTTGGCAGAAAACTTTTAACAAAATTATTCGAGTATCCCAGATTTAGGTTTAATATATAGAAAAATAGTTACACAGAAAAAATATTCTATATAAAAGATATAATTTTAGCAGTGTGCATCGAGTACCCTTTTATTCTATGTTCGACGAAATTCCATATCCTATCAGAGAAAAATTTTAAGCGATTGATTGGCGGAATGAATTCAGGATAAGAAACACACCCCACATATGAAAATTGTATATGGCGGTATAAAATATATGAAAACAGCCTTATACCCTTGAGTAATAACTTAATATTTTTTTTTTTAATAAACGTATACTTTGTATAACTTTAGAGTTTCCCAGTTAGATAAGAAAGCGTTTTAGTAGTCATTAGGTTGATCAAAAAAGTGCAATAAATACATTTTATAAGCATTTCACAAGTATGTGTCATAAAATGCATAACTTCGCAGAAACGGTTCCATCAATTTGGCAAATTTGGTAAGTTTTGATTTTTTGCATTAAGCTGACATTAGATCGAAGATTAAATTTTTACTTATCACAGATTTATGTGTAAAATAGCAACTTAAGGGCAGAAATAATAGAAAAGTAAGGAAGGTGTACAACGTTGTTCTACAAACTTATACAATAATGGTTTATTGTAAGAAAAACCGATTGAAAAAAAGACCTTTCTCATTATGATGAGGTGTTGATTACACTCTGATAAGTTCAGTGGCGTACCCAGAGGGGGGGGCAAGCAAAAATAAATCTACTTAAACAACAAACAAATATATTTTTTATTTTTT